>JAUELA010157192.1:0-13726 GCA_031471845.1 Boltenia villosa | reverse complement strand
TCAATATCATCATTCTTTACTAATTTCAACAAGTAACTGGAAAATAAGTTTCAGAAATCGGTCAATTTTATCTAAATTTTGTCCAGAATATGAGAGAAGTAAAGAAAATAATATTTCTTACAACTAACGTTAATATTAGTTGATTAAAGAAAGAAGGAAAGGGGTAAAAGTGAAATTTATTCAAATTAATGAAACTTGACAGTAAACTAAATATCTTGAAACTTGACTTGGTGAAAAATTGACAACTGAAATATATAACTATAATCCTTAGTTAATTTTATTCCTTAGTTTTAAAGAAATTAATATAAATAGTATTCCAACTGATTGAAATTTGTCCTAAACCATGTAAATGTTCAAACTCAAAAATAAATTTACTTAATTAAATAGTATCGACATCTAGCCATAACACTCAGTATTTGTCGAAAATCGAAATACCACTTTAAAAATCTTCAAATTTCAAATGTTGAATCTACCCTGGACCTAACTGTTTAGGAAATGAATGGCAAAAGGCTGCAACTTAACTTTTTACCTAAAACGCTTTCACGGACCTAATTTAAATGAAGTAAATACCTTACATTGTACTCTGCGACCTCCTTTCGACTTTTCAATACGTGAATGCCTTCAATTCGTCAATTTATTGGAAAACGAAATTTCCTGTATGGTAGGTATTGCCGGAAACGCGTGAACTGAAGTAAATTCCCAACTAATTCATACATTTGAATTGGTTTCATTGAGCTGGGTGCAATGCGCAAACCTTCCAAATTGGCACTTCAGAGTATATAGAAAATATCGGTCATTCTCTCATATTTTAAGATACTTAGGGTATGTGTCATACACCTCATACATTCACTTAAATATTAAATTTATTTATTATATTAACCCTTGGCATCAAATTCTTTCCGATTATTTCCGATTTAAAAAGTAAAGGGTTTAGGGTTAAGAAATTCAAAATTGACTTATGGCGTTCTTTCCTCTGTGGAATGGAACGCATTTTCATGGAGCAATGAAATGGGTAGGTTTAGGATTTACACCAATTTTTTTAATCGGAAATACACTGAGCCAATGAAACCGAGACCTGTAAACCCCAAGGAAAAACGTAGGTCATTTTTTGCCTGCGTTGCTTTTAGTTGCATATTTTTTTAATCACGCAATTTTTTATTTCGAATTCATGAACAAATAAAACATCTTTCTCTCTCTATTGAAGACTACGAAAACCGGTTGAAGAAATAAAATCTGTACAGAATAACAGACAGAAAGAATCCCGGACATTTAGCCAACATATATTTCGCCGTCGTTTGTGACGTCATAACAGAGGGACATTTTGCCAACATAAAAAAATCTTTGTGTGTCACTAACTCTAAACCTTACTCTAACCCTAAGCCTAAACCTAACTTGAAGAACTATTTTTTTTAATGTGGCGTAATGTCCGTTGGCTGAATGTCCGGATACCGACAAAAATACTGGTTTTGGTGAAATTGGCAAACTCTTAGTCGATATAATATACGGTAAGTCGCAACATAACGAACGTGAAAAACTGCTGCTAGCAGCGAGGAACAAAGAGAGAAAGAAAGAAAGAAACAAATAATAATAACAAACGTGAAACTGTCCTGTTCCGGCGAGGAAGTCAAGCGTTTTCGGAATCGAGTAGATATGGAACAGTAGATTCGGCACGAACTCGCTGAATGGTCGAGATTATTCGGAATATTCAATTTGCGCAATAGATATGCTATACGTTACGCTTAACGATATATATATATAAATCCTACGAATGTAACCTGACAATGGATGTTTCTGTTAAAGTAAAAGATTGTTTCACACAGCAACATTATTGTATTTAAATGGGAACAAAATAGTAATAGAAATGAATAAAATAAAATTAGCTGACTGGATTGTCTTCGATAGCATAGTATATATCATATTGATCGCTTTTTACATACGTGGTGGGTTTTTTGACGCTGAATACGCTTCCCTCATTCAGAGGTTGATCCGAGTAAATGTGAAACTAAATTGGTGATCAAATTACATTCCGTCTAAATCGCAATATCAACCGCAATTTGCGAAATAATTTGTTTTGTGGAGCCAAGCATTTCACGAAATTCACCCCAGTTAGAGTCAAAAGAAATCATGAGTTCAAGAAAAATTTTTAGTTACTTGTATTTCAGCATGCTCGCAAGCCGGCATGGTCCATTGTGCGTCCATGTATAAGCCAGAAAACGGCTTTACGGTGAATCCGAGGGTAAATATGCAACATGTTTATGTTTATTTCTACTTCGATAATTTTTGTTACGTTTCGCCACCTTTCCTTTTTTGCGACAAATGCATCGTAAAAAGTCTCTCTCTCTCTCCTCAATGCTGCAGAGAGGGTTCTATTTTTGTACGAGAGAAAATATATATGCTGTGTATTCTGCTACGGTTCAATGCAGCCGAATTATTTCACACCAAGACGAAACTATGCCGCCGCTCCACGGGCAGCTTCTACAAATACTGTGTTCTGCCACTCTGCTACCGTTATTTACGCGATTTATTACTTAAAACAGCTTCAGTTGAACAGGCAATTTTTGTAAAGAACATTTTTAATAATTTCATTCAATTTAGAATTATTTCAACATAAGTTATATTTAATTCAGGAAGTTTAAAGGTTGCCCAATTTCGTGGCGGTCATTGGGGGAATCCCGAATTTTATTAAACTTCAGCATTTGGAAAAAAGTTTGGAATCTTTTACGACTTTTTTTGCTGTCTTCGGGAATAAAATGGCAACTGAAAACGGAGCAACGAACGGAAAAATTTCTGGTAAATTTATAATTACCAAGTTTTAGGTTAACGTGAACCTAGTGAAGCTTCAAGTACCGCTAGCCAAATTGAACATTTCTATATTTCGTGGCCCGAGTTTCACCGGGAACCCTTACTACAGACTGCTAAGTTTGAAAAATGCGCTCGAAAGTGAAATTTTTATGGTTAGAGTACGCTCTCTGAATTTGCATATGCGCACTTGCATGTGTATATGCGCACTTTTTTCATAGATTTAGCTAAAGCCTAATTACTAACAATCATCTTTTCTAGCAACAGTTATAATTATTTACGTATTATACGCTACGAAACAGAGTAGACAATTATTTATACTATGTGGTTACATATTCTACATAATCACAAATAAAAAAATTTACTTTTGCACTTGATGAAATGAAAATGCGCTCTTTACGTGTTAAGTTTCATATAAAATGGGCACTTACAATTACCCGTGCTCTCTTCCGAACTGATATTGGAAGCGCAAAGCAAACTTAGCAGTCTGGCCCCTACTAAGGTTGAGAAGTTTGGAGTAGGATCATCATCATCTCCTAACCTAACTCTGCTTAATAATGATACTCGATGTTTGGATTTTGTGTAGGTAATCCTATAATATAGCAGAATAAAAAGTGACATATATTTTTTGTCAGTAACATGAAATTGTCTTCACCTTTCCTTGTTTCTCCTATTTATTTATTTCACTATTAATATATACTGCCTCGTTTACTTTGGTACGATAAATAAAACAAATCTCTCTCTCTCTTTCTCTCTCTCACTATTGATATCTGTATGATATAAAGACATAATTTCTCATATTCAGAAATGGAAGAAATTATTGCAAAGTTGCAGCAGTTGAATAAGTCAATCGACGCAAAGCAAGTAGATGTAACATTTCTCCAGGAATTGATGAAGATTCCGGTGGTTCAAGCACTTGCAAAGGTGAGAAAAGGTTAAAATTCCACTGTAGTGGCTTATGGCTAGACACGCTGCACACGCATTTTCCATGTCATACCACGGATCAGTACTTCTCGGTTAGGGAAGAAGGTTAGAGCTAGTGTCAGGGTTCAAGTTAGGGTATAATATTTTTGAATTTTGATCATTTTTTAAATCAATATTTTTATTTGGCAACTTTTAATAAATTTTATTTCACGCTTGAATGCTTATTGCTATGAGAAAGAAAAAGCCCACTGCACAAGAAGATCACCGAGGAAGTATGTCTGTGAAGCGTTGGATAAATGTGTTTTTTTTATTTATATTTTTGTCATAAAAATTGAAAAAAGTACATGATATTGGGTGATCTTCCAGACAAATGGCCTTTTTTTCACTCTGCTCGCTAGTTACAACCACTGAAGATTGAAATACTGGTAGCAGAAATGAGCCGAAAATTTTTTAAAAGTAGACAAATGGGAGCCAAAATTTTAAAATATTATTCCCTAACCGTGAAGCGCTGATCCGTGATTAGTAGTAGGTCAGTGCGCAAGTTTCTCTAGCAACGGGCCACTTCTTTGGAATTTTAACTTATTAAAAGCATAGAAAAATCGTATGTAGGCACACTTGTTATATATGAACATTATTATTATGAATTTCAGTTTGTATTTTGGAATATAATCTTGCTCTTTTGCGGCGCACTCAATTATATATCGGGACACACGGTTTTAAAGCCACTGAATTATTTAATGATTATAAATTAATTAAAGCTTTTTGTATTCATACAGGCTCGAAGCGGATTTGAAGACGGAAGAATTAAACCTATTTCGATGAACGGATGCACAAGATGTCGAAATCTGAGCGAATACATCGATGAGATTATTCCCAATGATGAGTTAGAAGAATTAAAGTTGATACTGAAGAAATCTCACCTACAGGTGGCTTGAATGAATTTAGTTTTGAGATGCAAGATTCAAATCCAGGGCTGGGCAAACTTTTTTTATTCCGCGGGCCGCATGGAGCATCTGTGAATCTATCGCGGGCCATATATAACAAAACTATATTAATTAAATCTTATTCCCACACAACGCAATTATTATTATTTATGCAAATATATTTGCGTTTGTAACATGGCTGCGAAATCTCATTGTGGTCTTGCTAAATGCGTTTTTCTCGCGAAAATGTCTGGACCACACAAATTGACTTCGCTTTGCGAAGAAGTTCGCGGGCCGCCAAGAAGACCTCGCGGCCCGCATGTGGCGCCTGCTGGCAGTAGTTTGCCCTCCCCTGTTCTAATCCCAGTAAAATCAGCAAAGATATCAATTCATTCTTAATGTCGCTGCATGTTATGAGAAAAAGGAGAGACAGTACATTAATGTTAATAAAAGGTTGTAAGAAAAAGAAGAAATGTATGATTAGAAAAATATATATTATACTGCGAAGGAGCAGCAAAGGCTCATGAGGTCATCTTTATATAAAAATGAAAACTTATTCAAGAAGCGTGCAACTTATATGGTGACAACTGAACCTAGGAGATCTACCGGGGGGGTGGTATTGCACCAAAAATTATACAGAATATTTTATAATTTATTTTTTTTTACGTAGAAAAATGAAAAAAATACTATTTCTTGCAAGGTTATCCATCTTTTTTTGACATAAAAACCTTTCCAAAAACCAGTTATTTTGGGGTGTAAATTAATTTATAGAGAACTTCGTAAATGAATGCTGTAGAAGTACATGCTGCTATGTATAATCAAGATTCTACTTTCCATTGAAACCAGGGGGAATATAGTAAAAGTTTTTGTCATATTTCATTTGGAAAGTATATAAATCGACTTTAACAAACTTCACTAGGACTGATTCAAGAACCTGTAACTTCAATGGCCACAACTGAACCCTTCCCCGATTAAATTTTGTAACAAAAATTATACAAATATTTTATAATTTCTGTTTTATTATATAGAGAGGGAAAATTAATGATAAAAATACTATTTCTTGCAAGGGTAGGTATCTTTTTTTTGACATCGAAACCTTTCCAGAAACCTGTTATCTTAGGGTATAAAGAAGTTCGTATAAAACTTAGTAAATGAATGCAGTGGAAATAGAATTCTCACTATTTCCTTTGCAATCAAGCATACTTTGCAATCAAATTTAATAGTTCAAACAATCTATATTTTTCTCCAGAACCTTCTCAAAGCTCAAGACACTGTCGCTAAAAATGTATCTGAAAAAGAACCGATACAGTTGCACGGGACGGCAACTCGCAAAGGAGAAGAATTACCAGGTTTGTTCTTTGTTCTTCGTGTGCCTCGATGGAGTGCACGGCATGTGACGCGCAGACATAATACAGACAATATTAGAATTTAGTTAGGGTTAGGTTAGGGTCATAAAACCAGCAACTTCAGCAATATTTTCCTGGAGCACTAATGTTGTGTGGTTGTCTGTGCTTTTGCGATGTCGATGAACCTTTTTTAATACTCGCTGGTAGATTGAGTTCACTATTTTCGAACTCGTCCATCTTTACTCCTCTACTATTTTCACAGTTCTAATTATTATGACCCTGCACCAGAGCTCACCAAACTGTGTGTCGCGACACTTTAGTATACGTATTTTTTAATTTTTTTTTCAGTAACTGCGTGTGGAATTCCACATGTCTCAGGAAATCGACCTATAAGGATGGTTGGGCTGAATAAGAGGTCGTACGAGCCACTGGTCAGTAGTATTATTATTTGATAGATAGAATTTTTATTATTTAGAATCTTTAAAATTTAGAAGATCAGCCAATACAGAAAAAATAAAACAAGGTAAAGGGTTTATGATATACTAGCACGGAGGTTCCCAAACCTGTGTTCCGTGGAACCCAAAGGTTCCGTGAAAAAAAAGGAGGTCCGCGAGATGCAAGTAACATGAAAATAAATTATTTAAAAAATATACTTTGCTCGAAAGAATAGATATCATGAGCAAATTTACATCAATCGTACTTTTTCAATTGAATTTTTATGTTTATTTCTTAATTTAAAATAACCCACAAATCATGGTACTTTATGTTTTTAAATATAGTTTTGGGTTCCCAGGGCTCAAAATTACAGCCAGTCATCGGTCAAATGACTGGCAATTTGAAGGCTTTGACAGTCGTCAAAATTTGACGCCAGTCAAAGTGACTGGCTATAAAATGACAGGAATATTTGTGTTTTCAATGCGAAATTAAGCAGGACACAAAATAACTCAATTGTAAAAGTTTGCTTTTCAAACGTTGAACGTCCTCAATTTACTTTTTGTAACGAGCTGCATTATGAAGGAAAATATCATTCTCTCTCTGCACGACACTTCTTGTACTTACACCTCTTCCCATTTATGCATTTTTTTTAAGACAAATAATTTGACAGGCCAAACAACAGTTTTGACAGGCTTCGACTGGCCAAACCTGTCAAAATGACAGGCCTCCCTAAATTCATCTGGGTTCCACATTTTCCTAAATAATGTTAAGGCGGTTTTGCAGCAAAAATAGTTTGGGAACAACTGTACTAGCAAAAGTTTCAAATTAAATAGAAAAAAATTTTCTGGGAGGCTTTCAAAGGAATGACATGTATACAGCTACCAGCATGCCTAATTTAACTTTATTACACCTTGCCATCCGCATGCCCTGTTTCGTTCGGGAACCATAGTCTTAGAGCTTTGGTAATTTTTTTAGTAATTTTCCTCATTTCCTACCTTTTGGGTTTCAAAGAGATTGTAGCCATGTACTCCTTAATCACTTGTTTAAAAATAATGTGGTGTGACATTCAGAATGATTTGAAATATTTTGACTTCAAAAGGGAGTAGATCGATACAATATCACACATTGTTTTACATCATTGCTAAATTAAGAAAAGAAAGGCTACTGAAATATCAAGAAATATTCCAATCGTATAAAATTAGTTTCAATATGGTTGTCACGTCTACGAAACCTCGCCCTTTCATAATTTATGCCCAATCATGATTTTGGAGCGCTAGCGCGCCAATTGTTACAAGCGCTGATTACTAACTGCATCACCATTCTAATTTAGATGTCCAATGTGGTTTGTGTTTAAAGTTATATGTTTATGGTTAGTTTTGCTGTGTTTATGTTTAGCATTTTTTTGTTAAAATATTTTTATTTAATTGATATCGTTCTTGCACTTGCTCTTGATCAGCTTTCTGCTGCTACATACTTCTCCCGTAAAGACGGAAAATCATTGACTTGTAATAAAATATTGTGTATCGAACTACTTGTGTTCGTCTGGCGAAGTTGTGTGCATAATACAAGTTTCCTGTTGGGTAGTTACACATGGAGACTCTAGCTGTTGCCTCGCAGCGATCACAGTCACTACAATGGTTGTCACTGCATTGCATCTTGCAATGTTATATCATAAACCATTCAGTTGGTTTTAGTGTCATGTCATATTTTTCTATACCATACTGATCGCTGTTATCTAAATTTTCGAATATGATGAAAAATTCTATCTAATAGTTTGACTTGAATTAAAAATATTAAGAAACATCACTCTATTGTAAAAATTGCCAATATTGATCTGTCTTATTTTTGTTGTTGTCTGCTAATGAATTTTGATCAATTTTCACTTTTTATTTGAAATACAACAAGGTTTAAAGCTTTGCACCAAGATAAATCTGAGGAGGTGTCCATTGTCCAAAAAAATATTCAGTAACCGTCACGTCTAATTAGGGTCAAGGTAAAATATTTTGGTTTAAAAAAATCGTTTTGATGATATGTTTTTGGGAATTACTTCTGAAGAATAGTCAGTACCTGTCGACCTATGGAGGTGAAAAAACGTATCCCGGACAAGTAAAAAGTATTTAAAGACTAAAAAAATATAATCTATATTACATGTGCTATCGGTGGCAACAAAGGACTTTAGGAATCATTGGAAATCAATCATTTTGTTGACAAGTTTTGAGTTTGATTTTTTCTTGATAGCTCCATATAAGCCTGAAAAAGGTAAAAACGTATTTAGAAACTGGTAAACATATAAACTGGTAAGGAGTTGACAGACTATGAATAATCCCTCATAGTTTCATAATTTGAGGAACATATTCTGCTGTTTTAATAGTCCAATCTCGATCTTATATATTTTTTTAGTATCAAACAACTTTAAATGAATTTCCAGCTGTAGATAAAGTATTTTTTATGGAGCATTAAAAATTTTTCAGAACGTTCTGTGAATTTGGAAAATATGGTAACAACGAAAACCACCTGAATAGTTTGACATTTTAAGATGGAATACAGCCTTGACGAAGCTTCATTGCGAATTCAAAACGTGATCGAGTCTAAATATTCTGAATAATTAAAAATGTCATTGTGAATTATGTATAATGTGTACTTTCAATCCAGACGGAAGATGACATTTTCATTCATCAATATTTTAATGTTCCAAAGTTCAATGAGTTTTATAGTGAATTTTTGTTGCATTTATTCCTTACACCAGTGAATTTTTAGATTTCTGTTCCAAGTAGCGTTCTATTCCTTGTTTTGGAGAAAATGTCAATCATTCATGCCCAGCATAATCCATACAGTACAGTTTCAATTTCAGTATAAGACTATTAAAATATACCGAACTACTTCCTTGTCATTAGTGCTGTTAAATGGTCAACGGTTAATCTTAGCTGTTTAATGCGTTTGTTTATAAAAATTTGAACCGATGCTACATATAAAAACTGTAATGTGCATCCGTAATGATAAATTGTGATATTAATATACTGCCGCTCGTGTCTTGAAGCAACATTAAATATCTTGGGAAGACAAACTAGTCATTTGAGTATAAGAATTGTGTTTTTTTTTCATCAATTTACAACAATACAATAAAAAATGAATAACTTGGCCTGATCCGAAGTAGTAGGCTTTCCAAATAAATATCCACTATTGAAATATCCACCATTAAAAGTATAAAATTAACAGTTGACTGGTAAGATTTTGAACCAGTTAACCGTTTTTGAAAATGACGGAAATTAACAGCCCTATTGTTCACAACGTAGGTTTATTTTAGGAATTCTGTTCCAAGTATTGTTCAATTTCCAGGAGTTTTTTAGGATATGTCAATCATCCATGCCCAGGACAATCCAAACAATCTTACAGGGCACAAAATAACGGCCAGTCAACGGTCAAATGATTGGCAATTTGAAGGCTTTGACAGTCGTCAAAATTTGAATGCGTTTTCAATGCGAAATTAAACAGGGCACGAAATAACTCAATTGTAAATGTTTGCTTTTCACAGATTTCATTTATATACAATATATTCCCCGTTTTCTACCTTTGTGTTATTTTAGTAGCAAAAAAAGGCTAATTTATGTAGTGTTTTTAAGGCAAATAATTTGACAGGCCAAACAACAGTTTTGACATGCTTTGACTGGCCAAGCCTGTCAAAATGACAGGCCTTCCAAAATTCCTCTATTGTGTCCTGTCTTAGTATATAAATATTGAAATATACTGAACTACTTCCTTGCTATTCAATTCTGCATTTTTGAAGCCTTTCTAAGTACCCAGTATAAGATTTGTGAACAAAGAACCGTTAACTGTCTGTAATATATAAAATACTTATTTTTCAGGGCTTGACAGTAGTGAAGCAGGATGGTAAGCTTGTGATTGCCAGGATACTTCACGGAAGTGCAATTGAAAAGCAAAACCTATTACATGTTGGTGAGTTGAAGTAACTCAAGTGTGATCATTTTCATGCCAGCCATTTAAAAAATTTCATTCCCTCGGATTCTCTTTGATTCCAAGCAGGTTAACAATTTTAAGACTCCCATTCCATCCAATCAAAAATAATCAACTTCTGAAGGACCGTATAAACAACTATTTTTCTTCTCCTGTTTTATAAAAATTACAGGCACGATTTTTACATTTTTTCCTCTCTTTCTTCATAATGAAATGAAGTCATTTCAATTTGACTGCACAACACATCTAAGTAATATTTATCGGCTATGCAAGGATACCACCATTTTGTTACTCTTCATTTATTTATGTGGATTTTGAAAATAGCACTCTTAAGGCCTATTAAACACGATTGTTTGTTTTATTGGAATTAATTAACAATGGAACTTATAAGAATGATATTGGAAAAATGCATTTGATTTCTCTAGATTTAGTATATACTAGAAAAAATACACGATCTGGAGTGTTTTTCCATTATTGTGTTATTTCCTTGCTCATACAGTCCTTAACACTATGAATAGGGATATTAAATTCATTGGATATTTCAACAAATGCAACTGGATGATTTAAACAGAAATGAAATAATTTAGTTAAGTCATCAACCCATATATACCTGTGGATTCTTAAAAAAGTATTTCTTTGATTTTCTTTGATATTCCTGTCACCCTTGCCATCCTCATGCAATCAATGTTTTGCTTGGAAACCACAGTCTTAGAACCTCGGTAATTTTTTGATAGTTTTGCGGTATTGTTCCCTCATTTTATCTGACATTTTATCTCTCATAGTTGTTGGCTTCAAACTGAACGTAGCCGTGTTCTCCTCCTCAATCAGCCGATTTATCTTCTCTCACTTGTTTAAAAATAATGTGGTGTGACATTTACTATGATTGTGAAATATTATGATATCAAAAGGGAGTAGATACAATATCACGCATTATTTTACATCAGGGTGGCCCAACTACTTGCCTGGGTGATTTTCAATTTTCAATTCAGAATGATATATTAACCTATTGTATAATATATTCTAGAAAAAATGAGCTACTTTGATAATTTTTTAAATACTACTGCAGTATAAAAACAAGAGCCAATGTGACTGATTTGACATATTAAAGCTAAAACATCTTAAAATCTAAAACCAGAAATCAAATGGGAAATCAAATAATTTTCAATATGTTTGTCATTGCTTTGCGCCTTGCATTGTTAGAATTATTGTGCATTCTGCAATGTTATTCTATTCAGTTGGTTTTAGTTTCATTCCACAATTTTCTATACTGACCGCAGTTTTCAGGGTTGTGCAAAACTGATATTAATGGTGTTTTGCTGTGTTTTGTTACTGTTTTTGAATTAACTTCAAATCTAATGAGTTGTGTTAATTCATGATAATTACATTTTTACGTTTAATTTTTATTGTTTTACGTGGTTCGAATTGAATTTAATTTTTTCAACTCAATGAATTATAGGGGGTCGTTGTAATTTCCGGTGTAACATAGGACGTCGCAAGTCCAAAGTGGTTAAAACACTGGTATAGATAGACACATACTACACTTGCCTCGGTTGAGTGTGAACATATTTTTCAATACTGACCACTATTTCCAAAATTTTGTATTTTGAAATGATGAAAAATTAAAATACTATCTATCTATCAACCGATTTCGGGGAATCTTTGGGTCAAGAATTGTTTGAACACACAAACCTGAACATGGCTCTATTATTAAGACAATAATTTATCTCAGATTAGTACGGCACCCTTGAGCAAGTTATCAATCACATTTGCTTTGTCAAACCATCGTACACTATAGGGACAAAAAACCTTCAATGAAAATTTTCATTTAAATTATTTAAACCTGTTATTTTCTCACGTTCCCAGATGACGAAATTATGGAAATCAATGGCATGAACATGAACGGCGACCCCAAGCAACTTCAAGAGTATTTGGCAAGAACAACTGGCTCGATATTGTTCAAGATCAACCCAAGCTATGAACCAAATGCTGAACCACAAATAGTAGGTTAAATAGATTGTTACAGAAGATTATAAATTATTTCAGTCGCTGAGGCTGTAGCTGATACTATCGCTGATCTACTAGGAGAGGTTGCGTGAGAAAAAGGAAAAAAAGTGGTGTGGTGGTCTAGCGATTAGAAACAATGCCTTGGAAAAGTGAAATAATTTCAAATCTAGCATAAACCGCGCAAAATCATTAGTTCTGCTGGGCGATAGCTAACTCGATGACCATATAAGTCAATATAACCATATTCTTCTATATCAAGTTGTAATCACTACCGTCCCACATCTTGTAGGAGAGACATTGTTGAGATTCCTTGATAGGGATGGCCATAACCGAATAGTTAGGTATTCCGGATGTATTGTGGAATAATTAATTCCGGATATGGAATTCCGGATGTTTTCTAAAATTGAGTTTTCTACATTTGCCAATATATCACAACATCACATGAATCATGAATTTTCAGAGTAAAAATCCTACTTATTTAGGGTAGCCTGTACTAACATACCTAGGTCTTTATGTCTTCGCCGTTTACCCAATTTTACGGCGGCGAATTCTGCTGCTCGGCACAGCTTTTTTTGCAGCGGGTCTTTTTTTTTCTTCTCGAGAGGCGTATGTCACGTGATTAGCGTAATAGCTGTAGCGATTCCTAAGTTTAAGCAAACAAAAGCATCTCGTGAACATAGCTACCAAAAAAAAAATAAAAAATTCCGAATATCCGGAATTCTTAAATAGATGAAGAATGATACCTAGCCTAGCTATTCCGGATGTATTCCGGATATCTAACCCGGTTTGGCCATCCCTATTCCTTGACACACACACACATGAACATGTATGTCTTCATCTTTCTTAGGTAACGCGAATCCGTGTTACTATTGTGCAAGATGCTTAATCACAACTTCCCTGAAATAGTTGCATGAACTAATTAGCCTGAATGACCTGAGAGTTAAAGCTTCAAAACCCATGAACAACATCAGCACAGATAATACGATCCAACCTAAGCTCTCAGAATAAAATTTTAAATGTGTAATGTGTCTTGTATTATTTCGATTTTTATAATTCTTTTTGTCATCCTTGTGGCTTACTCTACACATGGTTTCTCAACTGGGAGGGATTAAAGAGAAAGGGTTAATATTTTGGATGAAACTATTCTTTTCTTTTCTCAATGTAAAAATTTATCAGCTCTATGCAAACAATTTTCCCTGTTTAAATATTTTTTCAGATTCATATGAAATGTCACATGGATTATGACCCACAAGAAGATGACTTGATCCCATGCAAGGACGCAGGTCTCGGCTATAAAAAGGGAAATATTTTGTTGGTGGTAGA
>JAUELA010157083.1:0-13745 GCA_031471845.1 Boltenia villosa | reverse complement strand
TATTAAGCTGTAGGGTAGGTGAGAAAACTACTAACTAATCGTACACCTGAGCCTTTAAACTAAAAACTAGCTCACATATTCTTAAAAGTTATCTTTTTAGTCTAATTTTTTTTTTCACTTTTAGAATAGACCATTTTGAATTGATTATTAAGCTGTAAGGTACGAATGACTAGAATATAAGGTGATCAAAACTAACAAGTACTATAAGCTTGTACTAACTTGCTACAAAACTATTGGATATCATATTACAGCAATTTGATACGCGGTATTGTAGCAGTGTTCAACTTAGATACGTTATAATATCATATGTATGGATATACATGTCGACTCATACTAGCAGATTACACTGCCTCAATCAATCTAATTCTCTTTGATAAGATTATCAAATTAATTTCCGATTGAATCACTTCAAACACTTCGTAAGTATTGTACAGGGGTGTCCTACAATCGAGTTAATGGCTTGATTGATATTAATTGAAGGAAATTGGGGATAACGATGTCACCAAATCAATGGTAGATATATCCCTTTTCCACAGCGTAATCGAAACGTAAACGTAACCATTTGAATTGGATGGAGTATGGAATTGAAAACATTAGTGTTGCAAGGTTTTCAGGGATAATTTCGGTATTTGGTTGATTTTTGGTTAACCTGTTTTGACAACCCTGCTTTGTTGTTAGGTATTCCCTCATTCATTTCGAGCAATCAAATCTCAATCTCCACATTGAATGGTTTCCAAGATAAATTCTAAGAAAAAAAAGCAATATTGTGCCATTTCACTCTGATTTGATATTCTGTGTATAGAAATAGCGGCGTTTTTTACAGCCCGAAAGTCTGCCTCCGTTCTAGGCTGATAGGGGATAATGCTTTGGAATTCTGAACAATATATATTTCTTTGCCATGCATACTATCATACAAATTTTCCTCAATATTTTCTTACTTTACTTTTAACGATATTCAGTAGATTACGTTTCGCTATGGCTCGTTTCAATGCCACAATGTAGTACATCTCAATGTATCAGATTTTTTAATATTTTGAAAATAGTCTCAAGACGAAACTGCAGCAGATATCTTTCTATTGTAAACACTTAGCTTCGCAATTACAATACTGTGAGGTCAACTTAAATGGTACATATGAAACTTGAAACGCGATTTTCGCATTACTACAACTGTCTGGACGTTGGCCTTCGACACAGTAAATACCACTAGCAAGTGGTTAAACGCATTATCTCAAATTCGCAAGTCAAAATATAATATTCTATGAATATTTCAAAACAATCTTTATTAATAATACACATCCCCATCTAATTTTTACCTCAATTTGGCAAAAATGCGCACAAAATATCGATAATTTCAGCATTTTTAGGTTTAAAATTTATCCACCAGCGAAATTCAGCCCTGTGGCTAGACTATCAACTGAATTCGTCGAAAAACCAACGAGAGACCAACCCAGACTAACGAAACAAGAGTGCGAGCAGCCAACCTAGACGTCTTTAGAAACTGTTGCCCGCAGGTAGATCAGATGACGTCACTTTCATCTGTTTTTATTCGTACGCAGTGGACCGTGCAACGCACTCGATCGAAGAATTCAAAGGATTGACTGAGTTTTCGTAAACAATGACGTTTCAAGTTATATTTTTTCTTTATTCAATAACAGTAGAGTTATTTTAAAATTTTGATTATAGATTATATACATTCATAATAGGTAATAAAACAAGCAGTGTCGATACATGGGTAGCGAGGATTTTGTGACCTAAGGATAACGTCACGATGCATGACGTCATCATACTCAATGGTGCTGGTAATGATAGTTATTTTCGTTTTCAAATGCATTGTTTATATGACATGCACTTACATGTGAACTAAAACTTTTAGGAATAAAATTCCATCTTACCTTTAAGCAAAATAACTAAGTATAATATATACTCAATGTGAGAACCTTTTTGAGTGAGATGAACTCAATGAACAATTTCAAGTGTATAGAATTAGTAGATACATCAATGCAAGGCTCTCAAAGGCGACAAGTGTGTGTATTTACATCGTGCAACGTATATTAAAGGAACAATCATTTTCATTTGAAATACTATATTTATTTATAACATTGCAGCATCGTCTTTGTCTGGTGTATCGTCCAAGTTGACACTTAATCAAGGTTGTTGATAAATCGTTTCTATTTCACATTAGACCAGACCATACAATAGAAATGCCAGACATTACATTTACATATATCTATATATATATACAGGTTAAATTTCTAATTGGAGCGATTGCTTCACAAAACGCTAACAATCATTCACACATAATTGACGACGATAATGAAATAAAAAAATCTTGAATATTATTTTTATTGATATAAATGCTGAAGCTGATCCGGCCGCCACAAAAACTGATTTTGGACATCTTTTTCCGTATTTTAGTATATCATTATTTAGCTAAGATTTAATAAATCGGTTAATTTAATTAACAATACGTAACTAATGTCTGCCGTATCTCCATCGTCCCCTGGCCTGTTTATGTTGTTCGCGAGGTACTGCGGATATTGAGTTTTGGCACGGTAATGCTATCGTAGAATGCAAATATTCTTAAATTGGACAGAATTTTACATTTTGTTTGTCCAATTTCATCTATAATAAGCTATTGGCAAATATCCCGCGAAAGTGACTTATTTTGGCTCAAAACGATGTCTCTGGCAATAATATATTCATCATCAATCATTTGAATACAATTATTCCTGTTGTAATTTCTCATTTACCTTTACTTGTAAGTATATAACGTCTGAATAACTGACATTATCAAATTCCAAAATTAATTGCATTTTCATGATAAAATCAAACCAAAATAATGTAACTTGACGTCATAATTTGATTCATATCCAGCACATGACGTCATAAGAAAGATAAAGATAAGACTTCATTATTGAGGCAAAAAGCATAAGGAAATGATGCAATTCTCATTTAATTATTTGATTTTATGTATTTTTACAGTATTTTCCTCATTTGGTTCGGATATGTACGTTTAAATAACTAAACTATCTTATATTCATATAGCTAAACTAGTAAGGTCTCAGTACCTGTGTATATTAAATCACACTGCTACTCTTGGTGCAAAACTTTAACGAATCGAGCGAAGCTTTTCCTTAAGAACGACAAGTCTTCCTATTCAGTACTAGCTAGCTCCGGATATGGAAAGGTGTCGAAGCTAACCCTTAAGACACCTAAAACCGACACTTTATACTATTTTAACATGATAAAATCCTCCTGTGTGAGTAGAGTGTTAATATTTTGCAGAAAACATCATTTAAAATGCAAGAGCAATTGAACGCGAAAGCAATTGAATTGGAAATATTACTTCCTGATGAGACGACTCCCTGGCGAAGTGAAAAACAACGAAGAAAAAGGGAGAAAATGCAATATATGCATTCAAAACACTGTTTGGTTTCAAATAGAAGTCATTGTGACGTCATACATGGTATGTACAATTGTTTGGTGTCGATGAATTGCCATTGTGACTTCACACAACAGATTTTAAATTTTAGAATCCCATCTATAATATAGAAGTCAGATATATCAGAATATCACAAACCTGTTTGGAATTCTTGGCATCTTTGACGAGTCCTTTAGCCTTGATGACAACATCACTGCAAGCTGTATCAGCCTCCAGCAACTCGAGTGCGTTTACTGTGTCGTCCACTTTCTCTGTTGATTTGATTTTTTTTTTCATCAAAAATGAATGATCAGTATAATACTAAAACTCTAAAATTGCTTGATTGATAGTTTGTCTGTTTTTGAATACAGCAAAAACGACGCACCCCCATATGGTAATCGTACGAAATACGTGAAAAATCACAATGCGAACAGAATAAAACAAGTTTCGTGAAAATAGAACCACGGGTTCTCGAGTAAGCACCGTTTTTGTGGCTCGCCGATGGCCTTTATTACGAAATATTACGAATTCCACTATTTCCCATTGTGCGTAATACCTCGGGTTGCCATTGATTGTTAAATCATTATTTCGTCACAGATAAAGAAAACAACATTTGCGTTCGCATCGTTTTTGCTACAATTAAATACAGTGAAATCGGGAACGGGCACAATACAAACCTAATAAAACAGGATTCTTAAAACAGTGCCACGGCTTAACGAAAAATCAAACGGAAGAAAATTTCGGAACTGGATGGATGACCCAGCGTGTCACGGGTAGTCTAGTATTATATAGATACCAAACGTTCAATATTTATAAATGCAATAATGTCATCAAAGACATAGAATACTAAGTCAATTCTCATCTTCAAGCGAGAAATTCGATGTTATTTCAATATAGTGCATGTTTCGAAAATCATCATCAAAATACTTTCTTTCGCCGGGATAGGAGTCAAACTTACCGGCAACGCGGTCTAAAACCTCCTGGGCTGTGCAGGTAACGGCGCGTTGAAGTCTGAACTGTTGATCGTGGGAGTTCTTGTTCGTGTTAGAATTTCGAATCAGCAATTCTTGCACACGAGCCAGCGATGCCTGTGTACGGTCCGGCTGTGCCTTCATTGCAGCAACGGCGTCTGTTACGGGATACGGCATGTATCGCAATGTGTAGTTTCTGCAAAGGAAAACGAAAACAAATTTCTAGACGGTGTTTCCCAATCCGTGTGCGCGCACCTGATGTTCCTCGAGATTAAATTTGGTGCACGTGAAAGAGCAAGATTGTATTTCAAAATGTGAAAAATTCAAACTAAAATTCATAAAGTTCATATATAACTGTCAAAGGGGCAAAGAACTAAACTAAGAATGAGACGTGGTTTGTGTCAATCAATTCATTTAGGCTTATTATGGTACAATAGCATATCAAAATATCAAAATTTGATTCGTTCTAAAGTGCCCGGTAAGTAACAAAAAAAAAAAAACTAACTGGCATAGCCACTAGCATACATAGTTCATGCCCATACTTTACTGTGAGAGACTATAATCTTTGTAATCCAACATCATTATATTTCTGAACTGTTGAACTCATATTTTTCTTTCATTTTGTATCTGGACATTTAGCCAACATTAAAAAATTATATCTTAGAGTTAGGTTTAGGGTAAATTTTTTTGAATGTTGGCAAAATGCCCCTTCTGCAAATGATGGCGATATGTCTGGGATTCCTTCGAGTGTTAAAACTTACTTCTCGAGAGCAGAGGCAATCTCATGATACCCATTCGCTGTGAGGAGGTTCCGATCCAAGTAGAGAGTTTTGATCTTTGAGTTAATCTGGAGAGCTTTTGCGAGGACTCGGGCCCCGGTGTCGCCCATCATGTTTCCACTGAGGATGGAAAATGGGTTAAAGGGTAAATATGACACTTTAAAATAACAAATTTAAAATATAATGATGGGTTTCGGCGAGAACGAAGGTGTTTTCTCGGACATTGACTGACGTAATTCATTTATTGTTTTTTTATTTATTTATTTTCAAAAATATATCGGAATAAACAAATCTACTGACTGACTGACGTAATATAGCTAATTTAATATATTACATTCAAAACTTTCCCCAGAACCCTCAAAATGGGTAAAACTTTGAAATCAGTCCTAGAAGACTTCGGAAGTTACAATTTGGTACGTTGGTAGAGCTGAGGGAAGAACTACAGTGAAATTAACCAGAGGTTCCAAAACTGTGTTCTGTGGAACCTAGGGTTTCCGTGAAAAAATAAGGGGTTCTGCTAAAATGCAAAGTAACAATAAAATAATTTAGTTAAAATATATACATTGCTTGAAATAATAGAAATCGCTAGCGAATTCACATCAATTTTACTTGTTTAATTGCATTCAACATTTATTTCTTAACTTAATAATTTTTTTTTTAATAATTAAGTTCTCGCTTCACCCCACATTTCATGGTACTTTATGTTTTTCAATATAGGTCGAGGCTCCACATATTTGAAAATGAAGTCGAAGGGTTCCGCGGCAAATATAGTTTGGGAACCACTGCCCTATACTTTATCACTGGCCACGTCACTTCTGCTAGCACAGTATTAAAAATAAGCAGCACCTGATGTCAAGTATATTCAAGGATGTGTTGCTGCCTAGACATCCCAGTATCATCGACGTCCAATCTCGTAGTTTGGAATCACAGAGAGACAACGATTCAAGACACTGTGAAGATAATCAACAGTATAATTGTCGAATATACCTTTTTTTTCAAAGCTGCTGCATAAGCTCATACAAATAGCGATGAGGTTATTATCGCCCGATCATTCTCTCTCCTCTTACTAATTATCTCTGCGCGCCATTCTTCATTCTCTTTCTCATTCTCACTTTTTTTTTTATATATTTTTTATGCAAATAAAAACCAAAAAATGACGTTAGTTTGTTTATTGTTAATATAAATTCCTACTATTAGGGTTAGTGTCAGGTTTAGGGATATAGAAAGAAAGAAAGAGATAATCAGCCGTAACATCAGGAAGATCACCCGATTTTATTTCATGAATGATAAGTCAATTAAAAGACACCTGAAACCTTCATTTTTTGTTTTTCTGCACAGAGTACTTTGAGTAATATAAGAATGCAAACACGACTTCAAGGTTTTTTTACAATTAAGATCTAAGAGTTTATGAAAATTAAATATGTTGAGAGGTCTCTACAAAGTTTGTTAACTTCTTTAGTGAATACCGTAGTTTGAGAAATAATCAAGCAATAATTTACTTACAGATCCTTCTTCTTGCACCAACTGTACAATGCTCTCCATTACAGATCTCATGTACTTTGGTTTAATGTTGTTGAAATTCCGACCGATTCTCAATTCTCGAATGGAGTGGTTTTGCTGGATAAGAGAGAAATTTAAACTAAACATTTTGGAATTTCCTTATTTCACCAGAAAGCAGCCGTACTGGGGTTATTCATGGAGTACGATGTTACCTTACTAGCTAACACTGCAACAGATAAACACAACTAAATCTAAGGCTTTAAAATATAATAATTCTCGATGATTCAAATTCGAAATGGACTAAAGAAAATCAGATACACCAAACTTGGTAATTTTCTTTTCTTTCCAGATTTTATTAGCATATTTTGAATGGAAAAGTTTAGCATATTTTATTATTATTAGTGCAAATTTAAAAAAATAATGGGCATACTCACCTATTTTTTAATATATATTTTTTTAATACACACATTCATTAAATATAATTGCCCGTCCTGCCCAAACCTTTGGAACATCTCACAAACTCAACCCCAGCCTGGCAACAACCGCCAACGGCATATTTTTTATCAATCTATATAGGACACTCAAGTTCATGACCCCCAAATATGTTGAAATACGCATCATTTCAGATTGGAAATTTGCGTGTGTCATAATAAAATACTCCATTGAGGAACTACATAATATGCCAAAGTGAAAAATTGTCCAAAACTGTTCTAATCATAAAATGTTTCAAAAGAACACCTGAATCCAACTCAACAAAGCAGACAGATCACCATCAAGTCCATTGTCCGTAAGATCAAGCGCAACCAGGTTTGTGAGATGAGCAACTGCCTGACTGATCATCTGGGCACCGGCGGCTTTTAACTGGAAATGACAACAAGATACAGATAAGATGTTATGAATACGCAGGATGTAATGTGCTAGATAAAAAAATGAATGTGAATCACCAGCGTTCAGTTTTATTTGACCGATGTACATGTGTAAGTATGATACAGTTCCCAGTGAATTGAGGATAAATATGTTACATTAAATAAAATTCCTATTTTTCAATTTTAATTTTGTACCGCAATCTTAGTTTGTTACTGCATTGCATTACACAATGTCATAAACAATTCTTTAGTGTCATGACTTATTTTTTCTATACTGGCCGGCCGTTGTTTTCAAAATTTGAGTTGATAATAATGAAAAATATATATTTGGTACATTAAAATTATATACAATGACTTCAGTCGGTGGATAACCTTATGTCACTCAATATATTATATTCACAAAAGTATTCGTGAAGCATTTTTTATGTTTCATATTTATCCTAGTTTCACCGGAAAGCCATATCGGCCTTATACATGGGCACATGATGTGAGCATGCTGAACTTGGAAAGCCAAGGAAAGCAGTGACCAAGGTCACATGAAATTGCTCTGTACCGGCGAGGAGTTCAGGGTCCCCGGTCACTTACTCACATCAAGGATCAGGGTGAACACGGCATATTGAAGTGAAGTGATCAAGCGTGCAGAGCATGTGTTGAAAAACCTGTGTAGGTGCAGTCAGAATTCGAACCACGAACCTCTCCGTGACCATAGATGACTTGCCAACTGATTTACCCCCATTATTTGCTCAAAATACAGCTTCAAATTTCAATAAATAACAGTCTACTCACTTCCCCATTGCTCAAGTTCAACTTGACCTGCAAGCCCTCCTGATAGTTCTGAGACAAACCATCCATAATTTGCCTGAAAAACAGATGAATTTATTTTTAGGGCAAAGTCTTCTTTAGATTCTTAAGTATAGGGACCAATGGGACCATTGAGGTGCAGGAAATTCAGGGTTCAAAATTGAAGTTTTTGGATGTGATCATTTTTTTAATTTAAAAAAATCTTAAAATTGAAAAGTGTCATTCCCCAAATAATGATAATTATACATGAAATCAAAAATTGACTGGAAGAGTTCCGGGACAGAATTGAAGATTCTCAAAAAATGTCCAGCTTTGTGATTTTGTATATTTCAAATATTTTAGCATGTTTAATTTGCATGATAGATCTTTAAGATCTTAATGCGATCAACCTTATGTCATTTTATCAAAATTTCATTCTCTACCTGACTGCCTCCGGTGGAATCCTCATTCCAGAAAGATCTAAATCCTCAAGTGCTTGTGTTGTTTTGAAAAACTGTAAAACAATGCAAGGATTATTGAGAGGAAAGCTATTTGATACAAGCAAAAGTAAATACTGTAATTTTGCGTTATTACGCATTATTTTCGGTTAAAATCTTAGTTGTTTTGGGGGTGCGTATTATGCATGGGTATAAGGAATTTAAATTTTATCAATTTATTTTTAATATTTTGGTGACAAATCAAGGGTGCGTATTATACACATCAGGGCTGTAGAGTCGGTACATAAAACTTCCGACTCAGACTCCTCCATTTACAAACATCCGACTCCGATTCAATATAGTAAATAACTAATAAATAATGCTGATCTGTCAACTGTGTCAAGTGCTGACATGATTTATCAGGCCTATACAACTGCAGCAAGCTATGGCTCTAAGTTACAGGTTCAAAAGTTGAAAATTACTCTGTTTGAATTTTGAAAAATATTCAAGAATTATTCGGAACCAGTTAGAACGGTTCAAACATATTAGGAGGCGGAGTTGGTACATTTTTTCCCGACTCCACAGCCCTGATACACAGAAAATTACGGTATGTCAGATCACAAAAAAACAACTCACTTCTTGGAATGTGTTTGGAAGCGCTGTGTCCTTATGTTTTCTGAAAAAATATATTGATAATTATGATGGGTTATTATACAAGGAGACTCTAAGTAAGTAGAGGTTTTTGGAAAGAGACATTTGATACATACAGGGGCACAGGGCTGTCATGTTAAAAAGGTTTGATACAAGGATGAAAAATAGTTTAAATACAGCTTCTAAACCATATAAATATGAAAAGAAGAAACAAAAAGATAGAAGTTAGATTATATAAATATGTAAAGCAATTATCCATTAAAATTCATTGTATGTACTTCATCCATTAAATCAGGGGTTCCCAACCAGGGGTGCCCGCACCATCTGGGGGTGCAAGAAAGCATTTCAGGGGGTGCGAGATAGAGTTAACATTTCGTTTTTTTTTTTCATATTATATATTACAAAAATATTTAAAAAACTCATCTTCATTATCTTTAAAAAAATTATTATTTTTTAGGGGTGCGAAGGCATATTAATTTTTTTTAGGGGTGCGGAGCATAAGAAAGGTTGGGTACCCCTGCATTAAATGATTAGGTAACAATTAGCAAATGAGTTGAGGGTAATGTATATAAAAATGCAGTTAATGATGACACTCTCTATCTCCCTCTACCTGATTAAAAGCACGACCTTCAGCATGTCATAAAAGTCTTATGCAGACAGGTTTTTAGATAATATTGAAATTAGTTACAGAACAACAATACTGACATCTAGGTAAAGAATTAATAAAATTAAAGTTCCACATTACAGTGTTGAAGATTAAAATCTTAAGATAGCTCTGCCATAGACATGCAAATAAACATCATTTGCTTGAGCATAAATGGCAGGGACGCCACTGGACCATTAGATTGTAAAATTTCACACAAATTTATTTTTACCTTGATTTTGTAACAAAACATGTCAAAAGTGGCTATTTCAGCCAGAAACCACAAATACACCACAATATTGGACCGAGGTCTGATGTGTAAAAGAAGCATACCTTGGTGTTTTCATTCAAAAAATTATTTGGCTACCAAAAAATAACAAAATGATGATATTTGCCAACATACAGGCGATCCCAGGTACAGTATTTTCAAGGGTAGCCAAGTTTAAAAATGTTAATGGTAGATTACACCATTTCTTGGGAAGTTTGAAAATGCCCATATCGCAAATAACATTACAGGTTGAAGTTTAGAGAGCAAGCACACAACAGCCATTATACTTTTTTTACACACAAGAGTTTTTAAAGACACAAAAATGACATCGATTGTAAGCGTCCTACCTTTCAGGAAAGAAAGACATGAACAAGAATTTTATAGAAGGAAGAAAACATCCAATGTCGCTTGCACAAGAGAAGAAGAAAAAACAGAGTTAAAAAGAAGAAAGGGAAGAAAAATATTCTAATTCAAAATTACCATCTTCATTTCATAACAGTTTCAAATCTATAGGACTTTGGTGCCTGACGATTGGTCGAAAGATAAAACGTTGTCAGATATATAGTCAATACATGTAAGTGTTTGATAAAAAAAGTACTTGTAAATACACAAACTGTAATGTTTAGGGTTAGTCAACACCTCTTAGGTTTGTCGACCTTTATAACTTTGTCAACAAATTTTACTGTCGACTTTCTGTATGTCAGCCTTTTGACCGTCGACGTTGATTCAGTCGACCATCTACCACCGAGCCATTATATTTCAACAGTTCAAAAACATTTTCTGACATTGCGGCCGCATTAAAGTCAATAAGCAGGCATTTAATGATGATAAAATGAATTTAGAAAAATTGTTTAATGTCGTCAGAGCCATTGTCTTTTGGTGAATGACCATTTCGTTTTCATATTACCTGTTATTTGATAGATTAAAATTACTTCATCTTTGTCTGTAACTCACAGAGAATATTTTTTTACAAAAATTACCGTGGGTTACGTGGGTTTTATTCACCCCAAATAACAACTCGTTGACAATTAAAAAAAATTGAAACAAGAAAAAATTCCAAATGGTGAAATTAAATTTTTAAAGATTACCTAATTGTGAAAAACTATTAGATAACGGCGTAAAGCAAATGGTTCTTGTTTCAGAACACACTTTTTACATTTTTTCACACTTTTCATCTCAAATATTTTACAATTCCTACCGTTTCCAGACAAAGATTGATATGTAGAAATTATTTATACCAATAATTATACAAATTGCAGTAAAAGATTAACAAAATTCATTTTCTGAAGTCAGACCAAGATACTTTTTGCAAAATGATGGCTGTAGCTCGCGGGACAACAAAACCAAGGAAATTTCTTGTTTTTAAAAATTAGGAACCAAAAATTTACTTAGATTTCCGAGTCAGGTCAATCGCACTGTAATGAAAGATTGTTACTGACATGTTAAATAATGATGAGAAAATGGATCCTAGCACTTGAGAACCTCAACCTTGTGTGAGGTCATTATACAATGATGTCATGATTTCAAGCAGTTACTATAGTTACAATGTTTGTTTGAAGTTCAACTGAAATGAACATCAAAGAATATTGTGATGAGTAGGGTAATGAAATTGTGACCAGAAAAAAATCAGAACTTTGGAAAATGTCTCAAGTTTAGTCACAGAATAAAATAGCAGCAGGAGAGAGAGAATTAATTTTTTTGATCAAGGAACGTATTAAAAAAAACATGAAACAACAATATATAATATACAAGTAAAAATGACTTGGTCTAGGTATGAAAAGGATATGACGATATGACCATGTGGCCATCAGTTGGTTAGGATTAGTGTTATTGTTAGGGTTACGGATTCACTTTTGTGATTTTTTTCTATGACTTTTTTCCTACAAGCAATGAAATATATGGCTTAACACACATCAATCACAAAGTTCTGGTGACAGGGTGGTGTGATTTCATGTATGGCTAATGAATGTGGGATTTTAGGTTATATAATTTGAAGGGCAATGAGTATGAGAATGAATTGGAAATACATTTGCAAAAAGAAAATATTCCAAATTATGACTCTAGATATGGCTGCACACACACAAAATGATATTCTGAACCTTTGTTACATCTTGAATATTAATGATTAGAGTCAATCTAAATGTCAATTGAAATAGAAACTCAGTTTTGGGCAATGTTCCCCTTAAAAAAATTTAGAATTTTGAATGATCCATATTAGCAAATGAAATTGAACAAAATAATCTTCAAATGCTTGGAGTTTTTGAGGCAATGATATCACTAATACTAACCCCTAAGTCACCCTCTAACCTTTACCCCAACAATATTTTTTTACTCGTAAGAGAGCATTATGATTCCACCTCTCAATGATAGGTTTTCCCTTGTCATTAGCAGTATAGTAACTTTCAAAGTTAGTACTGAATCAAGAAATATCACAAAAATATTAATGAAGGATCAATAACGATTTGGAAAGGGAATATGATTATTTGAACTCCCCAGTTACCTTACCCTAGACGTCCCCAAAGTGGGTGATATAAGCCCCGAAGGATTGATAGAACTGTACCATGGAAATCAAGGTCAAATAATTTGAACTCTTCAAATAACACAATGGAAAACTATATATATATTATTTCACAGAGAATTTGGGGTCGATTAACGCTCTGTACATCTGTGATGGGGTCGCAAAATTCAACCCCCTGAGAATCCCTGCCTTCACCCAATAAAGTAACATAATAACATCATGTGAATATTCATGTATTTGAATTGAAATATCTTTTCAATGGTGTGATTCAAGTTTAGTTTCTGGGTACCATAATTTTTGACAACATTTTAATTTTATTAAATCAGCTAATTAGACCAAAACTTGTGATTAAACAGAAAATTTCCATCAATATTGTTAAAAATTTTCTACTATCCATTTATGGAGACAAATATTCACAGAATATGATTTTTTCTGCGAAATTAATCAACATTTAATGAGTAACACAAAAAAAATTAGGAATCAAGGAAAAATAATTAGTATCATGCAGCAAGCAGTAATAGCAACCTGTTGCCTGTATATTCCTCCTCCAAAAAGTGGGGGTGACGACTCGATATCCCTCTGGTGGTGAAAACGAAAATTTGATTTTTGAAAAATGGTGAAAAACAGGAAAAAATTCATACGAGTGATGAATTTTGACCGTAATAATCATTTTTATGAAAAAATTCAATTTTTCAAATAAAATTTTGCACAATTTTGCTGAATAATTTTCCATGATATAAAAACATCCGCTGTGGATTTTGATGTACAAGCAATGATGAGGAAAGAATTTTTCAAAGAAAAACTGTCTACGTCATTGGTTCGATAATTTTTATGCAGTCCCTCCTTGGCTCTCAAATCTTATACACAGCGCCCCTAGTGTTAGATCTAAAACTGTAGCATTACCATTATTT
>JAUELA010156973.1:0-13750 GCA_031471845.1 Boltenia villosa | reverse complement strand
ATAAACGAGATCTATCCAGTTACATCTCTTTATGGACTAATGATTGCTCAATTGAAAATCTGCAAATCTTTGAAATAATATACGTGATAAAAGAGGGGCGTCGCGATAACGACGTATTAGAAAGCGAGGGAATTATGATTGCCCTATTAAGTTACGGAGCAATAAGTGCTTGAAATGTCGTAATCTCTTTCATTATGAAAAGAATTTGGGGTTTAGCGAGCCTGCAGTATCGGGTAACGTTTTCGAAACGATTTGAAATCAAGAAATTATAGATTTTTTAATATTACGAACACAAAGGAGGTCGAAGAAGACGACAACATTGAATCAGGCAAAGCTGGACATATCGTGCTAATAGTGAATTCACACCCAGTCAAAATGAAAGATAATGACGCTTTATTTTATGAACCCACTTCAAACTCACAGAGATTTCATGGTAAATTACCAACAGATTTTAGCAATTTAAAAGTGACACGGTATCCATTATAGCAGTGACTCGCAACTTCTTCCCCCACGGCACACTTTCGTAGTTTTCCAAATCTCACGAATCACATCTCACAAACATCAAGGATAAATCTCGTATAAATTTCTCCCAAACGAACGATATACTACTCACCATTAATAGGTAACCTCAATTCCAGGCGCTTCTTTCAAAAAGACGCTACAGAATTAGCAATAATCCCGACCAAATATAGTGGTGATAACAATAATAATGATATTTTTTAATTACTCTATTGGAACATTAGTGATTCTTACGAGAAAAAAAATTGATGAAAAAAATTCTTGAGAATATTGTCTATGTATAGCTATTGTTAGAAAAATAGTACATAAAATTATTACGTTTTCATTGGTCAAGAGAATGTCACGTCATATGGACTTTTCATTAGTAGATTTAGTGAAATATCCTCAGGGATATGGATACGATTGTCAACGACGAAAGGATTTCCCTTGTCGGTTAATTTAGAAAGAATATTGAATCATCACAATTAACGAAAATATATTCGACACACATAACGAATCAAAATCAATAAGGATTGATTGAAAAATTTGATATCCACCGATATTCAACAGAATACATCGCATACAATATCATCGTGCCTCTCGCTGCTTCTTATAATCAAATATATATCATTAGGAATGGGATATAATTCAATTCCGTTTTGGATTTTGTATTATTCATCATGTTACAAGCTCATTATTCACACATATATTCCTGGGCCTAATAAAAACGAGAAATTTCAAGCGTTGATGGGTTTTTAACCATCCAAATCTCAATTATAGTGCCATGCGCTGTTTGTTCAATGAATTTGGGAATACTAGCATGGTATTTACCGCTGCGTTATGTTGTAGCAATATTTTGCGCACCGTGTAAATTCGGAATTGATTTATTCCACAAGAAAATCCACTCAAGGTTCGTGCTACTCTTTGTACGGGGATAATCAATTTGAGAAGCGATATATTTAGTAAATAATAGTAAATACGTAGAATAAAAGGCGACGACAAAATGGAAATGTGTGTTACCTTTGTGGGACACAACGTTTTACGTCATCCCTGACAGGTTAATTTGCGATAATAGCCTTGGTTGTATGTCACGAAACACTGTAGTATATTTCAAAAATCGATTGATATGCGCAAAGGGAATATTAAGTATGTAACGCTATTTAATGAACATAGTTAGTAAAACGAGTCAAAACAACAAAATTCAATCAAGTTCCTCCCGTGAAACATAGGGAAAGGAAAATTAGCAAAAATAAATTTATCAAAGAAAATCATATTTAAACCCAAAGGAAATCCATTTTGAATAAATTATTTAATAATCTATTCCTTTTTTCAAGTACTCAGACACTTTTGTAACAAATTTCACCACAAAAATTCCAAATGTAAAATCGTTAAAAACGAGACAAATTTCCGAGCAGATTTTTTCCCCCATCTTTTCTAATTCTCCGGCATCAACAACGCATAAAAATCAATAATTTAAAAAAATATAAAAATTTGCATAAATGTGGAACAAAGTATTCTCTTGAATATCTAATAATTTGTCAGAAAATCAATCAGCCAATACATTTTTAATCATGACAAAGAAATCTACTCAAAACTCCACTCGACTTTTAAAAATATTTTTATATAATATAAATCCTACTCTGATACACGAGGAACTATGTAAAACAACTATTCTAAATGAAACTACACATGTTAAATCATGAGAAAACAGTAATGCTGACATGTTTGGTTGTGTCCTCCTCTCCTGTTACATTTTATTGTACAAAGGCAACAAAAGATCGTGTTTACAGGCTTTTATAGATGTAAGTCTTCATAGAAATATATAGTATCACTTACTAACGAAGGTAACGGTTTGTTTTGGACGAAAAAGAGTAAATGAGTGTAATATTTCATTGGTTTTGTTCTCTTGATGACATTTTAAACCTCTTCACTTAATTATCCATAGCACTCATTGTAGAATGTAGAATATGTGATTCAAATTATGTAGAGATTGTTTCTTCTATATATATTCACCGACAACTAACTCGTTTCAAAACGACACTATTCTAATTCAAAAACAGCTTGTCCTATAATACGTTTCCCAATTATGTCTCCGAAGATCTGATCCAAGCTCAAAACAACTTTAATAAAAAATAGAATTGCGCACAAATTATGATAGACTGTCAAGTGTGAAGATTATATTAGACGTGTTTTGCTTGATGATCCAAGAGATTTTTTTCAGAATGATTCTTCCTCAATTTATCGCAATGTCGCTCTGTAATATTCATCGCTTTCGGGATATTTTTCGGGGATTGATCAAGACGGTTACTTCTAAGCATTAATTTAAACCAACCGTGTGTCTTTTTCTTAAACCTTGCGCCGAAATTGTGCAACTTTACGAATTTAGAACTATATTTATTTCAGCACATTTCATTCATTCAGCAATATTGGGAAATAAGATACGAAAGTGGCAACTGTGAGCACATCGCATTTTGTCCATTTTTTATTTTTTCATTTCAGAGTTAAACTTTTTTATCCACTGCTAGATGTCTAGCTTTAAGACATGAAAAGGTGTTATTCTTCCATAATTTATCGCATTGTGGCAACTGATTTCATTTTACGTCTTGCAATTTACGAAACCTGTTTTCGCTTGCCAGTCTAATAAGCAAGTACTTATTGGACTACTCGATCAAGTCTAAGTACTCAAAGAATTGCAGCCTCAATAAGTCAAAGAACTCATCTCTAACCTTTATGTTAATGGAACTTTATGCTGTACGATTGAGTGAAGGTAAAAATAAGTTGTTGAAAAAGTTTACACCCTACTTAATGGGAACGCGTATTATGGTTATGGATATTGGAAAATTTTCTTCCCATATCATATTATTGTAAGACTTTATAGACTGGAAATAATGGTTGATTTGTTCTTGGAAAATCAATAAATTCTGTGGAGAAACGCCTCCATTTGGAATTAACAGTACCAGTGTGTAAGCGATTCCTCTCAAGTAACAGCGGATCCTGTATGATTATCTTTAAACTGATAAAGCTGGGATTATGGCGTTCCTCAAGGATCTATAGAATCCTCTTCTTTCGTTGATGTACAAAAATGAACATCCAAATGCCTCATTTTATGAGGAACCGAAAATATTTGCGAATGCCGCTATTTTTCTTATCTGACCAAGAACCAGAAACTGAGTTGCAGCATATCCATTTTATTTTGTCGAAATGGATACAGCACACCAAAATTACCTGTGTAATATGAATAAAAAACCATACGGCGCGATACATTATACTGTGAAGAGTATTAACGCTAGACGCTATCTCGGCCTTTAACAGATGAAAAACCGTATTCTGGACACTCGAGACCATAACCACCGTATGATATCCATATTGCAGATACAATTGGTGGCACCAAAAGAGTTCTATACGTACTGACGGAAGCATTTGAGATCAATGTGGCTTTGATGAAAATATATAGATGGTTCACTTTTAGCTCAAGGCAAAAAAACGACGTATTTGTGTGACGGCATTAACGATGGTGAACGATGTGTTTGTAGCGACATCTACCGCCCAATGCCTAGGATAGGCAGGAGCGAGCGAGTGTGTTCGAATTGGCGTAATTGCTACAGGCGTACTAGATTATTTTTTTTATCGAGCAAGCAACATTTCCGCATTTCCTATTTTGTTTTGGACAAATGAACAAGAATCATTTTTGCTCAAGATTTATTAAATTAAAAAAGGAAAACTGTATTCTGGAAGACTATTTATCGATTTTCATTTTTCATTCATTAGCAACCACGCTTCATTTCTTCGAAAAAAGAAACGAAATGGACTGTCGTATGCTGCGAAAAAACGCAGCTTTGCATCGTATGAAAGCCCTTCCTTGGCAAGCACGTCTTCTAGTGCTTCAATTTTCTGTTTCCACTTTCGTTCGTTTGAGTATCCACTGTATTTCCTGGGTGATAAGAGTTGAATTATCAGCGTGGGAATGCAAATTGTGAATATATCATAAACTTGAACAAAATTGGCTTACCAAACGCACACATCCATGGAAGGTTTCTTCTCAATATATAAATCCGAATTAGATGGCAGAGGAGGATTGCTTTGATATATACGAGGAATGAAGAAAGAAACTTCAAAAGTTCGATCATTGCATGGGGAAGGCTCTAAACTACAGTTGCTGGTATTTGTCAAAACTGGTACCGTCATTTTGATTTTCGTTCCTAATATATATAATTTGCATTTGTTAAAAATTCATGTATCGAATACTTGCAACATTTCTAGAGCTTACCTAAAGAATTAGAGCCATCGATGTATCCGTATAGTCTGCGGAATGCTGTAGATATACATGCATCCATGCTGGGTCCAGTAACTTTTGTAGATACCCAATTTGCTGAGCGGTAAGTTCTTCTCTCATAAGGATTACCCTGCAAGTAAGTGGTGTTAGAATGAAATATACTGAAAACAATTGAGATTAGTATCTTTCGAATGAACCTCTGGCACGCTAGTTGTATCGTAAGCAGGCATCTCGTAACCATTGTATTCCATCGCAGCTCCGTAAGATTTTTCCATGACAAATACTTGTGAATGCGATGTTGCAAAGAGAGCGAAAACTGTTATTACACAAGAAACCTTCATTTCACTACACCTGTGTTCACACTGACTGTAAAAAAAAAGTTCATCTGCATGTCCTCTTGTCTTATTATTTATACTGCATTTTGACTGTTACGCTCGTGTACGGAGTAATTACTGGCGTTGTGCCATTCCAATTATTAGTTACGCTATGCTTGAAAAAAAAAACGAGATTCTGATAGTTATCGAGTTATGCACAGTCAGGGTTGCCAGCGACCTAGGCGTCCAAAACATCATTTTTTTCGTCGTCGAAAACATCAGATTTTTCTTTGAAATATCAGATAGAATTTTTACATTAAAGAGCATGTAGTCGATAAATAAGACGTCACCATCTGTCTACTCGACACTTGTTCGGGTAGGGTTTCCCAAACTGAGTTCGAGGTGAGTGTAATGCACAGAAAATACATTTCAGACTATGAGGTTTTTGATACTTCCCAACCACCTATTTTGTTGTTCAAATCTGTCAGGTCTCTGCAAAAAATCTCTCGCGAGGTTAGGGCTCCACTTTTTGAGTATTTAATGTCGACATCTAACTTTGTTGGTTGTCGTTTCGTTGATCGCCAAGATTGCTCTCGTCGAAAAAGTTCGACGAGGTTAACTCCGTCGCTTGATAGGGCTATGTAATCTAAGCACTTTCTTGAGCAACGCTAGGTAGCGATATCGGACAATCGTCCCTTCCCGTCACTAATGCAAACCCACCTTTTTAGTAAAAGAAATGAATAAATGTGCTCCGGAGGCCCACAATATATTGTCATTTTGATAAAAGAAAGAATGAGCAACAACAAATTTACGAATAGAACGAATTAAGAATGTACGAAATACCTAACGTTTTGAGATCATAAGGAAGTATTTAAACATAAATTGCTACATAAGCACATTGCGTCCAGAAGGCAGATAAATAAGACACCACATAATTATGGTATTAAAAAAAATTAAAATTGTATTATTAAAAAGCTCATTTTTTTATTTCGAAATTACTTAAAATAGAGGAAACGCCGCCCCCACTGCACCGCTGGAGAAAGAAATATCTTTGGGCATATAGTTTTATGTAGTATATTATTTTTATAAATGTTTAAAATCATAATCTAATGAATAATATAGTGTATAAGTAAGTGTTGAATCTCAGCACTCATTCGGATTATTCATATTTGTAAGTAAACGCCATTCCTCACCTTTCTCCGTTTTAGAAATATTTCAGAACATTATTCGCCGCGGGTTATTTGAAACTCGCGAACCGCTACAAATATTAAGTAGTTGGGCTGATGTAAATAAACTTCTATTCTATGATGAGCAAAGGATATTTATTACTAAAACGAAACAGTTTAGTATAACTTACAATTGACATCATTATAATATATTATTATATCAATTCAAAGGTTTAATTAATATCATGGATTCTGCAAAGCTTAGAGAGATAGATGAATTTGCACAACAAAAAGAAAAAGAATGGAAACATGCAACATCTCTCCAAATCTCCTCTTTGCAATCGGCATTATCAGAGAAAGAAAGGGAACATAGAGATTTATTTGTGAAATTTTTGAAGTTAAAAGAAGATTTCAAGTACAACTTGAAGGTAGGCTGGATCTATAGTTATTTTATTATCTATTTGGATGATTATGTAGGCTTGGTAAAACTCCACTTCTGTGGCTCGTAGCTATATAAAAGCTGCTCCCAACTGCTCTTACTAACTCCCACTAATCATGAATCAGCGCTTCTCTTACAACATGATTAGGGTTGGGGTTAAGGAATAGTATTTGAAAAAAATTGCTCCCTTCGCTTTTTTTGCAACCCTTAGAACATAGTTCACAACCCACGCTTCAGTGCTGTTGCTATGAGCCAGACCAGCAAACTGGAAGATCACCGTAGGATATTAAAATGCTTCACTAGGGCAAAGTTAATTAGTGCTAGAGCCAATTAATATTGAACTATTTTTAAATGTATGTTTTGAAAATCTTGAAATGAGACATTATAATTTTTTTTCAGCTACTACAAGAAAGGGACAAAGAACTGAAACAATATGATGAGTCTTTCACTAACACAAAGGTTACTGACAATTTTGTGATAGTGTCATGTTAGTAAAACCCAAACATTTAACAAAGTTAAGATTGTACTGAGTACAAGCTAATAAATATCCCTCTGCTTCGAATTCTGTACGAACCATCTAACGCTCTTTGCTATAGACGCTGCTGCGGCGACTTTAACTAATTATCCCAGTAATATTCACAAATATGCCCTTCTCCATATTTACGCGAGTTTGTTTTGCGTAACAAATTTCCAGAGCACTACTTATTTACGTGAATATAACAATTTTCGTGAAGGAAACATTGTTGCACATTTTTTCATTGTATTTCTGAAATATATACTTTCTGATCAATATTTCATTTTATACAGTTAGGGTTAGGGAATAGTATATAAACTATTTTTATCACATTTGCTGATTTATGGCATTTTTCGTCACATTTACGTTATCTTTTTTTTCATTTCTAGTCATTTAGTCACTCTGGCTCCCATTTATAACATATTTGGCAATTTTACATTTTATTTTCTTGGCACCCATTTATCATCAGATAGTTGGCGTACCGTTGTTATGCTGAAGAGGATGAGCAGGCGAAGGTAGCACATGTGGAATATCACCCAAATTCCTAAATAAATCAAGCAGCCAAATTTCATGTGTAGAAGTTTTCTTTTATTAAACTTGTACATAGAATGATTGAACCATTTTCATAGGATTCATTTTCCAAACAACTCTTTGGAATATTTTTTTCCAATTCTGCTCATTTGCTGATGTTTTTTAAAGGCGTTAGAATCTGTGCATACTGCGGAAATCAGCGATTTGAGGATCAAGATAGCTGCGATACAAGAATCACTCGACAGAGAGAAGTATGCCACATGCGAAATGCAGAAACATTATAGACAGAGACTAATCGACCAACAGGCTGAAATGGAAGCATTTAAATCAGCTAAGGTATGGTAAATAATACAGTAGAAATACATACAGCAAATACATGGGATCTCTGTCTCACTTTGCGAAAAGTAATCAACGTTAAAAAAATGTTGTTGTCTCCATGCATTAAATTTATTTGAAAATATCAAAAATATACGAATTACAAGTTTTTGTTCGAAAAATTTGATTTTGTTTTATTTTCAATTTGATGTGGGGTGACTTCACAAAAAAGCAGAAACATAGTTAATTGCGTGCAATGGGTTATATTTTTATGTGCCAATCAGTTTGTACTGGATAACATGCATTGTGTTTGATTGATGCATCATATTTACCCTCGGATTCACCGGAAAGCCGTATCGGCTTATACATGGATGTATGATGATCGACCATGTCGGCTTGCGAGCATGCTGAACTTATATAGCGGAGGAAAGCCGTGACCAAGGTCAAATGAAACCATTCTGTACCGGCGAGGAGTTCAATGTCCCCAGTCACTTACTAACGTCAAGGCTCAAGGGTGAACACGGCATATGGTAAGGTGAGGTGATCAACAAGCGTGCCCAGAAACTCTATGTGAGCATAGATGCCCAGCTGACGACTTTACCCGTTCAGCCACCGGACAGCCTCAGTTATAGATAATAACACTTTGTCCCATTTAAAAATCACTATTTCTTTCTGTGATAAGTTTCCTGCTTTGCTCATCTCTAACTGAACTTTAAATTTGAATCAGAAATATGGAATTGTTAAGGTTAGGCAATAGGCATCGTATGATATATTGTCAGCTTGTTAATTTTGCATCTATTTCCTCTAGGATGCTGAAGTTGAAGAGACAGTTTCTCAGTTGAGCCAACTCAAGATCCGCCATGACAGGACGGAATCCCAGTTACAGTCTGAAATCGAGTCGCAGCGTATTGAATTGAACTCTGAACTTGAAGATGCACTGAAGCAGAAAGACAGAGAAGTAATGGAAAAACAAGATAAGATGAAAACTGAGGTTTTGGAACATCAGTTAAAAGTTTGTATTTTTAAATTTATAATCAAATTAATAGAAGTTGAGCTTGTGAATCTCTCGCGCGCCGCATTCAATAAAAACTGGCAAAAAATATTTATAAGCTACGACTTATAATCGAAAAATTACAGTATTCAACCTTAATGCTATGTGTGACTCCGTCCATCAATATCATCGGTTTGCGTTTGCAATATGGCTTCGAAATGACTTCAAAAGTTCTTTTGTGCGAAAATGTGTGGACCACACAAATTGACATCGCCTTTCGAGGGAGTTCGTGGGCCACACAAAAAGACCTTGCGGGCCGTAGTTTGCCCACCCCTGGTCTATCGACTTCACAGTACTGTTCCTAATACAAAGAACAGATTAAATAGATTTACTATTGAGATATTTTTGCAAAAAGCAAGGTCATGTGAATACTATTTTGACCAGTACAAAAATAGATTTTGTGAAAATTTTTGACTTATACTCATTTCAAGGCAAAACTGATAGAAAAAGAGTTGCAACTTGTGAAATCTGCTCAAGAAAAACAGGCGGAAACCCTCGGGGAAGCTGATGAAACTGGAACGAAACTGAAGAAGAAGCTGCAGGAGGCACAATGGGAGATCAAGGATGTTTCATCTTTGAAAAATGCAAGGATTCTTGAATTGGAGGCAAAGGTATTTAGCAAATTTTGAAATATTTCGAAAACACAACATTTATATAATACTCAAGCTCTGAGATTGCGAGAATTAAAAATGGGCCACAAAGGAGAGCTTTAGCTTACTAATACACAGAATCTAGGTGTCCTGCAAATGTTTAAAAAAGGTACCCCCTCCCCGGCCCCATCTTGACCAATTATTAATAAAATTTCAACTCTCTAGGTATTCTAGAATCGATTTTAACCTTTTCATCCCATTTTGTCCCCTAATTTCTAAATCAATTTCAATCATATTCACCTTAAACTAGAATATTAAATTATCTGATTTGTGTTCTTTACATTGTCTAGTCTAGTATATAATATATTTATGAATATTCATCATGATATATAGTGGACTTCCATGCAGTGTGATTTAGGGATAATGGTAGATTAACTTGTAATCCCGCAATTTCTAATTTTATAATCGCAAATTACAAATGCTGTTTGAAATCGGGTAAAATTTTAAGCAACAAGCTTGAAAAAAAAAATTTTTTCTTTCTTTTGTTTCAGAATCAGAATCTCCAAGCAAAGATAAAGACTATATCTGGAGAATATGAACATAAACACCAAGAGCTGGATAGAAATATGAGAACGAAGCAAGCAAACATTGATTCTGCGCGACAAACTTTTGTAGCTAAAGAGCAAGGTTATGAAGAAGAAATCAGGTTCGTTCTGTCGTAAAATGGTTTCAGAATTTTTATATATTTTTTGTCCAGTTTGTACGGAATATGCTAAAATTTTGAACTGTGGGTCAATATAGTGACCGCCGTTACTCAACGTCCATTTTTTGTTGTTACTCACAGAAAACTTCAGTCAAAAATCGATTCCACGGAGCACGAAACCAGTCGAGCTCTCTGGGACAAGAATGATTTGAAGAAAGAACAAGAAGTGAAGGTGTCCAGCTTGAACAGAGAAATTGACGATTTAAAATTGAGGTTTTAGAAATGTTTTTTTTTCATTAGTTTTAAAATTCAACATTTTATTTCAATTTTAAATTTCACTAATCCATCTGTTTAAGATGGCCGGTCTTCGAGTAGAATTTTCATATTTTAAATTACAAAACTTGAACTTTTTCATCTTGCAGACTGGAGAATCAAGTGAAAGATCACAGCACAGCAGTTGTCTCCAAAGATGTTGAAATACAGAATATGAGGAATAGAGAGGATTTGATGAAATGTGAACTTGAAAAACTCAAAGATGACATTGATAAGTTAGTCATCATCGCAGAAATTTACCAAAATGTTATACACTGAGAACTATAGTACTGTACCGTAATTTTCCGTGTATAATACGCATCTCGATTTGTCACCAAAATATTTAAAAAAGGACTATTACCAAGTATATAATACACACCCTTGATTTGAGGAAAAAAATGACAATTTTCTTTTAAAATTACTTGTTTACAATAATACAATACATGATCAATACTGTCGAAAAATATAATCGGCAAATCAATGCTTCTGGACGTTTTTCGGTTGGGAGCTTTATGACATATATATAAGTTCTTACTCAAATTCTAGTCAATGGGTACCATAGCCACTTATCAACTACTATTATCATGTATATGTATGCTCGAGTGATCACGGCATGCACAGGTGACGTTCTCTCGTCTAAAAGAAAAAGACAATGTTGTTGCTGTAGAAAGGAAGTTTAGTAGAGGAATTTTGTACTTGATATTATATATACCATTATTTGCTTTTTGATAAAATTCCTTATACCCATGTATAATATGCACCCCCAAAATTTGCCTGATTTTGACAGAAAATAATGTGTATTATACACGGAAAACTTTAGTACTTAATAATTGAATTATAGAATTTTTTTCACTCAAATTACCCTTCTCCCCTCAAGGTACAAGAGAGAGCTTGCTTCAGCCACACAGAAAGAGAATCTTCTCTTACAGTCAAAGGTCCAGTTAAAAATAGATTGGCAACAGCGTTGTGAGGAGGTAGAGAGGAAACAGTATGAGAAGGTAAGTCTATCTACTCATGTTGAGTATGTTACTCATATTAGTTTATGAATTTGAATCTCTTGAATTTTCAATCTTCTTCATTAATTTGACAAGTCCGAAGAACTCATAGTAAGTCTCACGAAATCAAGGGATGTTGCATTGGCTGAAGTGAAGAGGTTGAGGAGAGAGATGGGGTTGGATGTTCAGGATGAGGAGGGGAAAGAAGTCCTCTATGAAGACAATCAGCTCCAGGCATGTTACACATCTGACGAGAAATATAAATTTATTCTGTTCACGTTTCTATTTTAAGAGGTCAATCTCTGACTTTTATTTCTTGATGAATGCAGGACTTGGTTGAACAGAACAATCAGTTGAAAGTAATCATACAAAAAATGACAGAGGATGTTCAACAACTGGCCGGGAGTAAAGGGACAAAAGTAGAAGGAAATGACGTTCAAGGGGTAAGTTATGAATATTTTTGAAACCCTTGTATCCCGATCACCATTCATTTATACTTTCATTGTTTTTTACACTTTGAAATTTGTAAAGTCGCCTTCTATGAAGATTACTCCCCAATACATTAAATCGCTCGAAGACGAGCTGCTCCTTTTACGAAGGGAGAATAGAAAGCTGGAGAAAGAAGAAAAGCAAGCTCAGGGTAAATTACGTTTTCCAAAACTTTTCTTTCATCATTTTTAAAAAATTATTTAATATAACTCTTAGAAAATTACTTTTCACCATTTTTTTTTCAGAATCTTCAAATGATAAAACATCTTCAAAACCTCTTCCTACTCCAGTTATGCCAACATCCTTTGCTCATCCTGATGTCACATCTCACATCAACTACTTAAACCAAACGATTGGTAAGTTAATATATTGTAGGATAAGATATCACACACATGACAGATATTTGCAAATTTATTGTTTAATGTTGTGTTTTTAATCTTATCTATATGTCTTATCTATTTATCTTATCTATGGATATACTATACTACACTGTACATATACTGTACTGGATACCTCAATAGCAGAAAGAGCTGAAAGAAATTTGAATATCTAATCTAATATAATCAGGAAATCTAAGATCCGAAAAGCTGGATGCCACTACACAACTCCAAAAAGCCCAGGTGAGACTTCGACATCAGGGTGGTCTTCTGACAACACGAGAATCCGATTTGAAGAAGCAACTTGGTAGGATCCAGGAGTTGGAGTATGAACTCATGTCTTATACCAGGAGGACGGAGCAAGAGACAGAATCCCAAAAGTAAGAGGAATGAATATCTAAGTGTTTATTTTTCTTGCATACATATAGCTGTTAGTGAAAATGTGAAATGACACTATTTACTCATCAGGCGAAGAATTTCTGACCTTGAGCTGCTATTGGCCGAAGCAAGGAGGGAGGCGGATGAATATTACCGCGGAGGAATACAAAACAACTTGCGCGCTACAGAACTTGGCAACAAAATTTCTCAAATGACGGTTCAAAACGTCGCAAAGAATTCTGCGATGTCTGGAATCGTTCAAGTGAGTTTAAATAATATTTTACCATTAATACATAAAGTCAAGACAATGATCTGTATATAATATATATTTTTACTTATCAATCAGAATGGTCTAGTTCAACAACTTCAGTTGGAAATAACTGAATTAAGGAGAGAACTAACTAAAGCAAAACAATCTTTAATACTGGGAAAGAGTGAGAGCAGGCCTACAAAAGGTAAGATACATCAAGTGTGGGTATTTTTCTCTCAAACTTGTAATGGAAATTGTCCCTGAGCTGCGGACAGTGCAACAGAATTTGTCACACACGAATATTCCATGTCAACACTGTCTTATCCTCTTCTACAGAAGTTTTCAGTCCAGAAGATTTCAGTCTTTTAATACCCATTTTTCAAGTACAATTCCAACCAGGTCTCATTCAAATTAATTTCCTAATATGGACTCATTGGAAAGCTCCCTAAAATACACCTTCTGGGCCAAATATTCAGCTTTTGGATTTTACCCAGGAACAATTTTATCCCAAAAGTAACAATTTTCAACAAAATCATACTAACAAAGGCAGATAAT
>JAUELA010156862.1:0-12348 GCA_031471845.1 Boltenia villosa | reverse complement strand
TCTGCCTTCAGGGTCAACTTCGCCTACGGACTGATTCTAAGACACAGGGAAACGAACCAGGTCCGGTATTATTACCCCAGCATAAACAACGCCCGTGTCTTACCACACCCTGTCTTACTACAAGATAGAGTCACGTTGAGGGCGCTGATCGAGGAAAACAACACCTACAAGACCCACGACCCCATCACGTGGGGACGACTCCAACGCCCGGACACCAAGTGGTTCGTAGAACACGTCACGAACGTCGTGTTCTACATCAACAAATTACCGACGCTTATGATCGGCGCCCCGGCCACCACGACGTTTCCCGACTACCTCCTCAGGAACAAAGGCCTGCACTGTTTGGTGCGTGGTTCGAACGGTCCCTACAAAGATAACCTGTGTTTCTTTCGTTGCCTGGCCCTTCACCTCGACCAGGCACCACCCAGGGACTGCGACAGACCAGCCCAGCACTACTTCGAGATGTATTTGAAGGACATCGAGATGGAGGCCAAACACTTTCGTGGGGTACCCCTCAGTCGCCTAGATCAGATGGAGACTTTATACAACGTCAACATCAAAGTGTACGACCTAACTCTCGAGGAGGATGCCACCCACGCCAAATGTGTCCGACGTTCCCTCGACCGATATTCGAACACGATGATCCTCAATCTATACCAACGCCACTTCAGCTACGTGACTGACAAAGGTCTGTACGCCCACCAGTACCAGTGTCAGCAGTGCGACAAGCTGTTTCAACGGTCCTTTAATCTCCACAAGCATGAAAAGATCTGCGACACGTCGGTGAAGAAGCGTTACCCCGGCGGTGTATTCCACAACACCCCCACGATTTTGGACGAGTTGATCGAAGAAGGCATCTCGTTACCGCACGACGCAGTCTATTTCCCGTACCGGGCCTGTTTCGACTTTGAAGCTTATCTCGAACCGCTACCCGACACCAGCAGTGGGAAAACGGAATGGATTGATCGCCATATCCCGATGAGTGTGAGCATCAACGCCAACGTCCCTGGCTACGAGCAACCTCGATGTTTCGTCTCTGACGGGGACCCTTACAATTTAATGGCCACCTTCATCGAGTACCTCAACAGCATAAGCGCTGCCAGCTACCAACACATGCTGATCAAGTTTGAAGCGGTCCTAGCTGCGTTAGACGCGCGTAGTCCACCTCGGATCCCGGGCCAGCCGACACCGAAACCACCCCCGTATGCTGACGTGTTGAAGACCAAACTACTGAAGTACCTGGCGCAACTCCCTGTCCTAGGCTTCAACTCCGGGCGGTATGACTTTAATATGATCAAACGTTACATGTACCCCTACCTGGCACACCAACAGACGCTGAAGTACGTCATCAAAAAGCAGCAGAGCCACATGGCGATCGCCACGGATACCCTGTTGTTTTTAGACGTCTGCAACTACCTGGCGCCTAACTTCAGCTATGATAAATGGGTCAAAGCCTACGATTGCAAGTTACTGAAGGGGACGTTTTGCTACACCTACGTGGACAGTTTGAGTCGGTTAGAGGAGACCCAGCTACCACCACGAGTCGCCTTCCACAACACGCTGAAAAACACAGAGCTCTCCCCCGAAGACTACCTGGCACTTCAGCACGTCTGGATCCGTGAAGGAATGACCACCCTGAGAGACTTCCTCGTGTGGTACAATAACCTGGACGTCGATCCCTTCATGGAAGCCGCAGAGAAGATGGCTACCTTCTATCGTGGGCTAGGGGTAGACGTCTTCAAACAGTGCATCAGCATCCCCGGCTTGACGCTACGTTACATCTTTCAAGACCTGCCTGAGACCTTCTCCTTGATAGAGGACCGAGATGCCGACATGCACACCTGTTTGAAATCTAACATCGTCGGTGGCCCTTCCATCATTTTTACCCGTCACCACAAAGCCGGCGAGACCCAGATACGGGGCGGTAAACTATGCCAGAAGATCGTGGGGTTCGACGCCAACGCCTTATATTTATCCTGCCTTGCCTCCAACATGCCAGCGGGACACTACGCCCGATGGTTACCCACCGAGACCGAGGGGGTCTTCACCCTACGCCGATCCACCAGCCACATCGCCGACCAGTGGTTAGATTGGGAAGCGCACCTCACCAACGTCTCCATTCGACACCAAGGCAACCACACAGAGAAACGGATCGGTGATCGACGTCTACCTGTCGACGGGTTTGCCATCATCAACGGACAGCCTACCGTGTTTCAATTCAAGGGCTGCTACTGGCACGGTCACGAATGTGCGTTGACGAGAGGTGCTTATAACACCAGGCGAGGGAAAACGGCGAAAGAACTCCGCGACGAGACGGTGGCCAACGCTGACTACATTCGAGCATTGGGCTACGACTACATCGATGTTTGGGAGTGTCAGTTTCACGATCGACGTCAAAAATACCCCGCGTTGGCAGCCTTCTTAAAGAGCAGAACCCACCCTCTCCATCACCACGCCACCCGGACTCAACACCACCTTTTGGAGGCTGTCCGTGACGACACCCTGTTTGGCTTTGTGGAGTGTGATCTACACGTACCGGACCACCTCAAACCCACGTTCGCCGAGTGTCCTCCCATCTTCAAGAACACCCTGGTCTCTCGCGAGGACATCGGCGACCACATGAAGACCTATGCCGAGGCGAACGACGTCTTATCAACACCCAGACGTATGCTGATCGGGAGTATGTGGGGTGAGAAGATACTGTTGGGGACACCACTTCTACGCTGGTATCTCAACCACGGCCTCATCGTCACCAAAATTCACCAGGTGATGCAATACAAACCCAGCACCTGTTTCCAACCCTTCGCCGATCACGTCACACGAGCACGACGTGCGGGGGATGTCGACGCTTCCAAAAAACTCATCGGGGAAACGATGAAGCTGCTGGGGAACTCGGCTTACGGGAAAACCATCACTAACCTCGACACCCACACGACCATTCATATCTGCGACACGAAGACGGCTCGCAAACGTATCAACTCCCCTTATTTTAGACAAACGTTTGTGATCGACGACGATACCTATGAAGTCACCTCCAGCAAGAAGACCATCAACTACAACCTCCCTCTACAGATAGGATGCATGGTCTACCAACACGCCAAACAACGCATGCTGGAGTTTTATTACGATTTCATGGACAAGTTCTTCGACCGCAGTGACTGGGAGTACTGTGAGATGGACACGGATTCTGCCTACATGGCCGTGTCTCACCCCGATTGGGAATCGTTAGTCAAACCAGAGCTCCGTGAGACCTACGAGGCGGAGCGCGACAGCTGGCTTCCACGTCGCGACCATTACGACTTTGACAAAAGAACACCGGGGCTATTCAAAGAAGAATGGAGCGGCGATGAAATAACATCACTGTCGTCGAAGACGTACTACTGCTCTGGCGCTGACGGGGATAAATTCTCATGCAAGGGTGTGAGTCGCTCCAACATCACCATGCAGCTCTACCGCAACGTGCTTCATACCCAAACGAGTGCCTTGGGTACAAACCGAGGCATGCGGCTCTTTCCCCAAGACCATGAGATGCGGTCTTATGCTCAACAGAAGGCCGCCTTCACCTACTTCTACGGGAAGCGCAAAGTTCAAGACGATGGCATCACCACGACCTACTTGGACATCTAGACGGATGCTTTTCCACCACCACCACGAGGATGGCATCACCACCATCACAACATCTAGATCCTACAACCGACCACCACCACCACCGACCACCACCTACCCACCCTCTTTACCATCACGAGGTTCCAACGGTCCTTTTCAGGACCACCCAATTCTTACGAAAAATGCTTTTCGGTTTATGCAATCAAGTCTAACACCAGACGCCCCTCAACCCCTGAATACCCCTCCACTACCCAACACACACATGCAACACGAACAAACACGAACACGAAGGTTTGGTGAGTACTCATTTTTTTTTTATTCATGGAAATACAATCAACGTTCAAAACATATGTACACTCAAGAGTTCAGTTCAGAGACCCAAAACGGGGCATCGATCGAGAAAGCATGTCCGATCACATCATACACCATCACGTCATTGTCCGAGGGTGGGCCTTCAAACAGGGACACGATCTGTGACATGGGTACATCTCGAGCACGCTGCAACGCGTAGTACAGGCAGTACTGTCCACACACGGCCGTTGAGTCACTTTGTAACGTCTGGGGGTTCCACGTCCAACGCCGTGTCGTCTCTGTTAACCAGCGGGTGATCCTAGGGGACACTGGGGGTAGTCCGTACGAATCGAAATACTCGCCCTGTCCGTCACGATCCAAGAACACAACCACCCAGTGTTCACCAGGTCGATCACACGGGTCTGTATTGAGCACATAACCGACGGGAGGATGGGGATGGGGTGGTATGTGGTTACGGGGAAACACCCCTTGAAAGATAGAGCGGGTTCGGGGGTCTTCCTCCAACACACGTTGTAGTTGTGTGGTGTTCATCTTAGGTCTGAAAGTCACACAGGATCTGTCGGGACCGATCCACTTCAATCACGTTGTCGAATTCCGCGTAACAAATCACGTTGGTCGTCTGTCGGAGAGGTGCCTCGAACTTCATCTCCAGACGGAGGTCTCCTTTTTGGACGGGGTTAAACTCACCGTCGCTGTGCAAATTGGGGGAGAGGTCGAAACAGAACAAGGCGTAGCCACCTCGAAACTCGCTGTAAGTGATACCGTTCCCTTCGTCCCGATAGGCTTTTCCTACGGTACTGAACAAGTTGAAGTAGGAGCGTACGTACAAACTGTCCTTGAAACGGGGTGTCAGGGGTTGTGCTGGAATTTGACGACCGTTCATGTGCAGCGCCAGGTAGTTCAAGTTATTGTGTTTGAAATTGAAGGGGTTGTCCTTATAAGTACCGTCAAAGGCTGTGTTATCGACCATACCCAGGATGAGGCGTTTGGGGAGTACGCCCAAGAACAAGTTTTGTTCGTTCACGGCTGTTTGACCTTGGGGGACAGCGAAGTACTTGGTGAACACGCGTCGAATCAGATATTTGGCTGGGCTTTTTTCCAACATTTTGAGGTGGGCCAGTTGAAGCGGTGGGCTGAGCTGTACTTTGCGTACATGCAACCGCACGTCTTGGAGAACGACTTTATACGAGGCCGCCTCGTCGTTGTTGAGTAGGCAGAAGGCGTCTTTGGCTCGGGTGAGTCGCACGCGTACGGTGACGTGGTTGAGGAGGTACCGGTCTTGAAACATCATGTCTGTGTGTAGACGTCCTAGCATCTCGACCGAGCGACTTTCAGCCGTGGCCTTCATGCGTTTCACAAACCCTTGGTTCGCGCCACTGTTGGCATCAAACGCCTCCGCGTTGTCTTTGTACCACAGACCTGTCTTCAGCTGTGTCCCTTTCGCTTCAGAACCATACGACAGTAAGGTTTCGATGTAAGCGCGGTACGGGTACATGTTGGTCGAAGCACTCACCAATTTATCGTTCAAGCTCACGTCCACTTGCTGCCAGAGACTGTGCAGCCACAGGTTGGTGGGGGCGACTTGATTGCCGTCCAGCAAATCCGTGCCATCCCTGTTGACGACCTTCGCCTTGACGTACAACAAGGTGTTGGCTAAATCGAGGTAGGTGTCATTGTCTGCGTTGGTGATGCGGAATTCCACGGGTCCACCATCGCTGATGCTGGCCACCGGACTGTACGTGTCACACCGATTCGACAACACACCACCCTGGGTCGGTCGCAGAGCCCACAAATCAAATTCACTGTTCACCCCATCACACGGTGGTTGTGTAAACGGCATTTTTTTTAGCTGAAGATGTCGGGTTGAATGGAGCGTCTCGCTGTGGTGGGTGCGTAGGGTCGACTGACACCGTCTCGAGTCGAACGTGCTTTTATACCACGACGACCACCACCACGGGGTGCTCGGTGAGGTGTCCTCCCACGACGACCACCACGGCTGGGTGTCCTACGCCGTTTGACTTGGTCGACGAGGTGTTGCACGGTGTCGGTGGCACGCCGTGTCACGGCTCGTTTGACAGGGACCCCTTGGAGCACATCTTGCACGGTGTTCAAACCGCCACGCAACACCTGTCGACCCACAGCTTTGAGGCCTTGCAGAGCGAGGGGTTTGATCTGTCTGAACACGCTGCCTAAGATGTTGCCCAATCCATGCCCCCGCTGGTTGAAGCTGCCTCTGAACACGTTTAAACCACCCCCGCCAGCTTGTCGCGTGTAATAGTTGACATACGCTTGATGCGTCATCAGGTGAAATGGGCCGCACGTCTCCGTCGAAAGTGTAGTGTCACGATGGCCTTCCCGCGGGTGAATGGGACCAACCGCCCGTAGTCGTCTCTTATATCGATTTCCACCGTGGTGAACTCTTTCTTCTGTATGGGGAGATATTGGATATGTTGAAATTCACGACTCACTTGGTTCCCGTTGTTCCGATGATCGATGCTCACCGTTCGTAACAGAGGGGCGAGGGTATCGCCGACCACGCCAGACTCGACCAGGTCGCAATACACGTACAAGGCCTGAAGACCACTGTCGGGTGTCTCACGCGGGTTCGGCTCACCTTCGTGAGGGTCGTCACTCGGTTGGAAGGTCATGGTCCGAAAATCCACACCCAGCAACTCCTGCAGGCGTGGACTGAGTGCCAACTGGGCTGCCTTATTGAACCAGAGTTGAAACACCTGGCGACTCTCATCAAAGCTGAATCGCACGGCCATTTTCAAGTCGTAGAGCTCGGCACGTTTGCACTGGACTAGCATGTTGTTCAAGGCCTTCGCCAGCACCTTGGGTGTCGGGTAGTAGCCGGCGGGTAGTGTCACACGATGCATGGTGTCCCCAGAGTCATGCACCATCGCGATGAGTTTGACGTACACCTCGTCTTTTTGGATGTTGAACCAACTGTGGGGGTACTCCAGCGCCACCAAGCCACATTCCCACTCCCCCGTCAGTCGAATCGCCTGGGTCAGTTGGGTGGTGTAATGGGTGATCGTGTTGTTGGGAAACACCCCCATCGAACTGTTGCTGGGTAAAGTCATGTAAAACATCGCGCTCCTTTTTTTTTTGGGCTCTCTCTCACTAGGCGTCTGGTGTAGACTGAGCGGTTGTGGGTCGTGTCGGTCTTTTTAATAGGGACTCCATCGAAGCGGGGGTCGACGCTGACGCCCTCTGGAGGCTCTCTGTGAGGCTCTCTGTGAGGCTCTCTGTGAGGCTTTCGGTATCGGTCTCAGGGGTGTGGTTCTCGGTGTGGTGGTTCTCGGTGTGGTTCTCGGTGTGGACCCTGCGGGTCTCCCTGTGGGTCTCCCTGCGGGTGCGGTGCGATGTCCCCGTGGTCGGCGGGTACCCGGTGGTGTGTTGAAGCCGCCCCGCGCCACGCCGACTCTCGGTGATGTTTCCCGCGCGAGGTCGCCGCCGCCGCCGCCGCCGCCGCCGCTGCCGGGTGACTTGGGGGAGGAGGCTCCGATCGGTCTGGTGAAGTCGTCGAGGGACGCCAGAGACACCGTCCCTCTGTATGAGCTGTTGGACGGAGGTGTGTCCAGGATGGACGTGGCCCCCTCGTCCCACCACGTTCTGTTGGGGATCCACTCCCTGGGTAGGTTCATCGCTTTGAAAGCTCGGGCCAAGACCTCGCGGCCTCGAGCTGCACCGTGACGGCGTTCTCGAAGGGCGTCGTTGATGAGGTCGACCATGTGTGTCTCGGGGACGACGGACCCGTCAAGGATCAAGGCGCCTGTAGCATCCCAACCCGTGGTAGGACTCGTTTTCATGCGTTGTAGTAAAGCGTGTGCCTTTTTACGGAGATGGACGGGTACGCTACTCATCACCTCGTCTTCCACCCGTTGCAGGGCACCCGTGGAGCTCACTGTGGTGGGGCTCACTGTGGTGGTGGGTGAGACGACAGAGGGTGAGGTCAGAGAAGGCAGCCCACCAGAGGACATCCCACTGGACAGCCCACCAGAGGACACCCCACCAGAGGACATCCCACCAGAGGACATCCCACTAGACATCCCACTGGGCATCAAGGAGGAGGAGGCGGTAGCACCGGATCGCACTTGATCGTGATAGGTCAAAAATCGCTGCAACGTCTGATGGTACTGTTGAATTTTCTCCGATTCGGACAGGTGCGATCGTCGTAATATCGCTTCCATCTCCTGATCCAGTGTGTGCAAGGCATTGGCAGGCTGATCCACCGGGTAACGGTCAGGGGGTGGACCGCGCTGCAGCGCTTCCAATAACCGAGGGTCCACCAAGGCCATCTTTTTCATCGACGTCATGGTCGTTTCCCGGTCAACAACGAACTCACCAGACCGATGAGGGGTGCGGCTAGAGCACTGAGGAGAAAACCACCCCGTTGAACGACGACGCGCTTCCGCTTGAGATTGACACCTTTGTTCGCTAGGAGACGGAGCTGTCTTTTGTACGGTTGCAATCGAGCTTTCTGGCGTTGTGTGAGAGGGACGTGTCCCACTAACGTGTTTTTGGCACACTCACAAAGACACGTCAGGAGAGAGTTAGGACTACCACGGATCAGGGCACGGGCAACGTCAGGTGGAGCTGTAGCCAACACACGTAACATCGGTAAGTGTTTCTTCACGCGAGCGGACATGGTGTCGATCCATCCATTCACACGGCGAAGCGTAGACTGACAGGTGAAGGGGTCTGGTACTGGGTTTTATACCTTTCGCATATACACGACCTGAATGTCGCTCGTGACATGCGTCCGTAAACGGAGATGATCGGGTGTCGCTTGCTTCAAGTCAATCAGTAAATACCCATGAGGCTCCTTGGTGGCGTCCTCAAAACTCTCTCGCACAAAGGTCGTATGACCGGGGTACATCTGTTTGGCGATGTGGTTGATTTGAGAAGCGTCCCTGGGGTTTTTAAACACCACTAAATACTGTGCATTCAAACTGATCGTGCGGTGGTCTTTTCCTTTGTGAAACAAGTTTTGCACGATGTACACGACACTCACGTTCCGATGATGACTCCCTTTCGTAAAGAGAGCGGTCACACGACCGTCCGACTCGGCCATGAGGTCATCGACCACCACGACCGTCTTGACGCTGGGGTCAAACATCTGGAGATCAGGCACGCCTTCGTGAAAGTCCACGGAGGGCATCGTGTTGTAGAGAGGTTGCCATTCCCCGTAACACCAGACGATTCGATCGGGAGCAGGATGAATCCACCGGGCCGCGTCTTGAATCAAACCTCGGGTAAAGACCGATTTTCCACTCCCTGTCGCGCCAGCCACGAGGGCGGTAAACGGGTGTTGAAATCGCGTATCCATGACGTGTGGGGTGGTGTGGTGGTGCTGGTGGTCCGGTTGGCTGTGATGACGAGTACGTCTAGACCGATCGAGCCTGCCCACAGGCCAAGCGTGAGTAGTGTCAGGCACACCACACTCACACGTCGTTTGGTACTCCAGCGAGGTTGGGGTAGTGTCTCCATCCAAGGTGGGTGCTCAACTAACCACTATGGAGGTCGTCGTGTTTTTAAATACGTATCAAGGCTGTCGCTGGAATCCACGAGTTGAAACTACTCGGCCAACCCAACCACTTCACCCAATGGAAGGGTTTACCGCGACGGTGTTCCGTCTTCAGGATCTCTTCCACCTGGTAGACATCCTCCGGGGTGGTGGTGACGTGTTGTAATTCAACCTCATAAAACGTACCAGCCAACACCTCCCCGTTTAAATCCTCCAACGTATACACGACCGGGCGTCGAAGGTGGCGTTCTTTGACTCGAAATATCTCCGTACTCCAGTTGGGGAGATAGGCTTTTTCAAACAGGCCTTTGACTTTACTGATACGAACTTGATCCCCCACCTGAAACCGATCGGGCTTCTGGGGTGGGCTTACGCCACCGTACAAACGCTGCCGGATGACGTCTTGTTGATCGACCGTGACCTGAGTCGGTGCTCGTCCAATACTGCGGTGATAGGCCTTGTTGTACCCCGTCACCAAGGCCTGAACGACGTCGATGTAGCGGCGTGTATTCTGAGCTGTAAAATACTTGTACATCCGACCTTTGAACGTACGGTTAAACCGCTCCACCACCGAGGCTTTCGTTTCGTTCCAGGTATGGAAATAGAACACGTCGCTCCGTTGTAAAAACTGCTGAAAGCCTTTGTTGAGAAACTCTGTTCCTTCGTCCGTTTGTAAATACAACGGTTGACGACCCGTGGCAAAGAGGGTCCGAAAGGCATCGATCAGCTGCACGCCCGTTTTGGTTCGAATCGGAACGACCCATGCGTATTTGGAGAAGACGTCGATGCAGGTGAGGAGATAGCGGTAGCCGTCGTTGTGTTTGGCCAAGCTTTGCATGTCCACCAAATCCGCTTGCCATTGACTGTCGATACCACCCACGATCACACGATTCCGTTGAAAATGGCGCCGGGCGGGGCGATGGAGCGTGTACGTGGATTCCCCACTCAACCACGCCGTCACTTGCGCTTTCGATATCCCTCGATCACGCACGGCCCGCCATAAACCGTTGACACCGCTGTAAGCGGCTGGACTGTCGGGGTCGTAATACAACCGGCGTAGCGTCTTGTCGAGTGCTGTCTTTTTGTTGTTTGTGGAGGGTCTGTGGCGTGTCTGTTTGTGGGGTGTCTGTGTGTGGGGTGTCTGTGTGTGGGTGGCTCTGTGGGGTGACTTGTGGGTTGTCCTGCGCCTTGAGGTGGTGGTGGTAGGGTGTTCTGTGGTGATGTCCCTGGGAGATGTCCTCACGGACGCCCTGCTGTGGGCCACCCTGACCGATCGCCTCGTCGGTCTCATTCTAGGTGTGTAAGTACGAATACACCAGGCCAATGGCAAGACACCCTAATGCGGTGAACACCACAACCGACCTGTCCGTACAGTGTGTGGCTTGGTACATGTCTTTCAGTGTGGGTAAGGCGACGTTTTCATAATAGTGGCGTATACTGTCTGGGTGGTCTATCTGATCGCACACATCGTCGGTAAATTGTTTTAACACCACCAGGCGTCCTAGTGTCACACGACCATCATCGAACATACTTAGCACGACTGTTTTATACGCTCGCAAATCAGGTACCGAGGCAACCATGTGCGCCCATCGGGGTGTTGTGTCAGTCATCACACGTTGGAGGGTGGACGTGAACTGAACACCCCACGTCCAACAGTCACCTTATATACACAGAGCATGGAGCGAGGTGGATCGACTTAAAAATTTTTTTAAATTGTTTTTTCCCTCGCTGCATGCTCTGTGGTCGTGTGAGAGAGTTGGTGGGGGTTGGTGCGGGTTGTGAGCCAAACGGACACAGATGGACAAAAAGACAAGACTGGACGGCTTTGAATGATCGATCCGATCAAAGATCTGGATCGTCAGTTGGCGCAAGAGAACAAAAAGAACAAGAGTTTAACAGGACAATTTTTTTTATTTGAACATCACAATGTAACAACGAAAGAATGCGTTTAACTTAGACAACGAAAGAATGCGTTTAACTTAGAAAATGTCCAACACGTCGGAGAAAACCACGTCGTCGGCTTTGAGGAGAGGGAGTGGATCAGCGCTGAGGAGAGGGAGTGTTTTCTCTAGCATGGCGGCTTCTTCCTTTTCTAAAAACTGGGTCAGCACCGTCTCGAATCGTACGTCGTTCTGTTTGACAGCCAGACGTGTCAAAAACACGTTTGTATTGGCTGGGGATGTGAGGTCTGTCTCTCGAACACGCTTTTGAAAGAGTTGGCGGATCCGTTTTTCATCGATCCGCTCCAAGGCTTCGGGGAGGAAGGGGATAAATCCAGGGAGCGTCATCAGATCCAGACTTAGACAGGTATGGTGCGTCGCCTCAGGGATGTTGCTACAGGCACCGCAGTACTTTTTCTGTAAGGCAGCTAACACGGGGGTGAGGTAGCTTTCATAACAACTCATCCACAGGTCCTGGAGGTTGTGACGGGTCTGTTGATCGAGGGGTCTCATCGGTGACGTCTCCTCCTCCGCTGTCGTGGGTGGTGTGTTGGCGAAGTAGTTATCCACAGCGTCGATCGTGAGAGAGTCCGTCAACATCCTCCAGGCTTCTTCGTTCAGCGTCACACCCAGACGGGTGGGGTAGCTGACACCGTCTTGGGTGTACTTCATCCAATGCTTGACATGCACGTAGATGTGTTTCTTGTAGGAGGTCTGAGTGGCGTGGATACCGCCACCGATCTCAGCGTCTCGTCGGATCTCACTGGGTGGGGTGGATAGTTCATCTATATCCCACTGGTAAGGGGTGAAGCGCGCTGTGTCGAACACGTTCATGGCGATCTTGAGAACCTCCCATCCACTGCGGGGCAGTCGAATGACATGGTCCGGGTCGTCTGTTTTCTCCAGGTCTGACAAGATGATGCCGTCCGGGTGTGTTATGAGTTTCACCCGTCGGGA
>JAUELA010156751.1:0-13755 GCA_031471845.1 Boltenia villosa | reverse complement strand
TTGAAATTTGGCCTCTTTCGATTCGTTTGGCTTCAGAAAATCGCTCTGGCCTTTTCTCAAAAACTTATCACACAACTTGAAGTAAATATGTGACACACTCTATTTTTTTTTCTAAATTAGGGTATCAAAATTGACCCAGTCGATTGAATAGGTTCGCCATCCCTGATCTATGAGAATAAACAAGTTTCTTTAAAATTGGGTCACATTTCTCTAGTCTTGCAGACATCTATAGATTTATATTTAATTAATTCCAGGCTCGGTGGCCCAGATCCTCTAGATTACATCTCAATGTACTACAACAAAGGGACCAAAGATATCCCCGAACATTGGCATTACGTTACATTTGGATTTTCAGATCTTCACGGAGATGGAAGAATTCATCCGTGAGTATTACTCAACTTTATTGAACAGGGAACAGATAGATATTTGTATTTTGGCCACACGCTAAATGCAAAGCAAGAAAATTGCAATTTTATTTCCGGAAAGACTCAAAAGAAACGAAAACAGGAGAAAAGGCAGTTGAAGGAAAATATTAAAGATAGACATTTGTTTTTGGCCATATCGTAAATTGTAAAACAAAAAAAATGAAAATTTGTAACAAAAAAAGAGAGAAATGTATGAATTTGGTGCAAGATTGGAAAAGGACCATATGATTATCTGTGTCAGCCAACTTTGAAATAAAAATATCAATAAAACAATATTCGATATTACTCAATTTAATATTATGGTCGCACAATGAAAGACTTGATAGAACAAAATCAAGTAGTGTGATTTTACGAGGTCTGGGTGTAATTAGTGTGCTATAATCCTAAACTCCTTACTAACTCTTGTACTTCCATAGAAATTCAGCTGTCTGTCTGTCAGGAGGGGAAAAGTAGTATTTACTTAGCTGCCACTAAATTTAGATTAAACCAAACTTGTGACTATTCTCCCTAGATTCGTTCCAATCATCTCAGCCAAACAGGATTTTATGCCAATGAAAAAAAAATGAAGTTTTTTTTTAATTATTTTTTTCGTACAGAACTTCACCCCCTTCCTCCCCGAGTGGTTTCGGGTTCGAACTCACAATGAGATTGAAACGTGAAACAGCCGAGACAGGTCCTCCCACCTGGCCAGCCGAATTGTTGCAAGCTCTCGCAAGATATGTATTTCAGTCCGGTGAGTTTTACCAATCAAAATGGTTGTATATTCAAGGTTTTAGATCAGGGGTGGGCAAACTACGGCCTGGCCCGCAAGTTCTTTTTGTGCGGCCCGTGAATTGCAAGGCGATGTCAATTTGAGTGGCATTTTCGCACAAAAATAATGTGTTTAAGGAGACTACAATGAGATTTATGTTCGAGGCGTCTTTCGTTGTGGAACAAATAATACATTTGCATGAATAATAATTGCATTGCAAAATTTAGTGAATATAGTTTTTGTTGAATGTGACCCGCGAGAGATTCACAGACGATCCATGCGGCCCGTAGAGAAAAATTTGCCCACCCCCGGTTTCGATGCCAGATTTCAAAATCCTGGAATAATATTTGTTGTGGATTCGGGAAGATTTATTTCTTAATCTATCTTTTCTGCTTATTTAATTTCAATTTTCATTTTGATATTTTTAGAAAACTCAATATTCAGCGGAGACCACATTTCATGGCACGCCCCACTTGACAACAGCGAGTCCCGCATCACCCACATGCTCATGACAAATGACCCCCAACTGCCGATGGTGTCGACCCCACTTGGGACTGTCAGTTTCATTCAGGTGATTTGTCATTGATTGTTCAATAAATATCAGACATAGTGCGCACACAATTAAAAGTTTGAATTCGTAAGCTTCGCTAAATACATCATCTTCTTCTTCAGACGAAGCATAATAGATAACTGTGAAAATAAACACGTGAATTGATAACACTCATAATTGTGAAATTGGAATAAATCAATATAGTTGTGACGAACTATGATGTTTTATTATGATGTTGTTGTAGTTTATATATAGCCAAGTATGTACTGAGGAGGAAAAATATGGAGTCTTTAACCCTGTTGTATTTTTCATTGCATGCAGAGGGTGGATTTATCAATTAAAAGTAATTTCAAAAGATTTGAAGCGTTTTACTATTCTTACCTGGTGTTAGAAGATAACTTTTCCGCTTGAAAAATTTGAACATTTCCTGAATATTGAAAAATAGGAGTAGGATAATCGAATAATTTCTCTGATTTTATATATATAACCTAGAGTGAAGCTTCTATGTTGAATAATGGCTTATATATGGACGCACGATGCGAATATGCCGGCTTGCGAGCATGCTGAACTTAGATAGCGGAGGAAAGCCATGACCAAGGTCACGTGAAACCTCTCTGTACCGGCGAGGAGTTCAGTGTCCCCAGTCACTTACTCACGCCTCAAGGGTGAACACTGAACGCGGCATATATAGGTGTTGTCAATATTCAAACCTGGATCCCCACAGTTAGCATGGATAACTCAATCAATCTTCTGACCTTGCAAACTAATGTTGAAATCACTTTCAGGTTGTCGGAGTCTGCGATGAGGAACTACAAGCTGCTCAGCAGTGGAATGGTCCTGGAGTTATAGAACTTCTGAAAACTGTTCCAGTGTAAGTATTCAATATTGTGTGAATAGTAACCTCACAAAGAAATCGATGTATCTTTATTTACCATCTTTTATCATGATATTTTGGTGAAACAGTAGTGATGGTGTGGTACTCTAAATGTGAATAGGCGTAAGTGACGAGAAGAGGCGTGCAGAGAGAGAATGTTATTTTCCTTCATAATGCTACTTGTTACAAAAAGTAAATTGAGGACGTTCTACGATCGAAAAACGAACTTTACGTTGATCGTATGAAAAACGAACTTTTACAATTGAGTTATTTTGTGTCCTGTTTAATTTCACATTGAAAACACAAATATTCCTGCCATTTTAAAGCCGGCCATTTTGACCGATGTCAAATTTTGACGACTGTCAAAGCCTTCAAATTGCCAGTCATTTGACCGATGACTGACCGTTATTTTGTGCCCTGGGTACTGCCCAAGTTGATTGATACCTTACTGAAGGTATCCAGACATTTAACCAACGGACATTACGTCACTATTCAAAAAATTAGATCTTAAAGTCAGGGTAAGGTTTAGAGTTAGTGGCACATTAAATGTTGGCAAAACGTCCCTCTGTTATAACATCATAAATGATTGCGAAATGTTAGGGTTGAATGCACCAACCTGGTTTAACCAGGCTCTTAGCTAAAACCTAGTTTAACTTTTAAATCTGGCCAGATTTGAAATGCACCAACGAGTTAAGATCGGTTTAAAGTTGAATTTAAACCTTGATTTTAAACCAGGTAAGGGGGTGGTTTAAAGCTGGTTTAAATAAAACACGTTCTCGAAAATCACGAAACCTAGTTTTGTAAAGACTGGTTTGAGAGCTAAACCGGTTTAAATTGAGCCAGTTTGGTGCATTCAACCCTTTAGACCCTTTTTAAAATTTAGGTTGAGGATTAGTTTGTGATTAACTTTAAAGTCTACAAAATGGTGTATTGCACATTCCAACTGTAGTGAATTTCATCTGTATTACAGAGCTGGAGGTCCATGGCTGGTCACTGATATGCGACGAGGGGAGACAGTGTTCGAAATGAACCCAGATTTGCAGGTAAGTTTCACATTCATCAATTTGTTGCATTTCAAGTATATTCCAGTTCGAGCATTGGTTTTGCAAAATACAAGATAAAACAAATGAATATGATTGATCTAAACAATCATTTTAGTATTTGTGTTCAGTGTTTAAAAAAAGTGTAAAAAACCTTGCTTTATTTTCGCCGTCTAAACCCCTAAGGCCTGTATAAACCTGCAAATAATACTCCGGAGCGTATTTTCTTCTCTAGTGTATTTTAAATCCATAGTAATGAATGCTACATCTGAGTGGATAATATATAATACATAGATGTGGTTCTGCTCGACTCCATTTAAAAAGAAAGTGAGCTTACCCACTTTTCTTCTCTCTCGAACCTCTGTTTTCGAGAGATTTTTCACTCACCCAGCGAAAATACTCTTCGCGAGTAGAAGAGGAGGAAAAAAATTGTGATAATCGAGCACATTATTTTTGTTAAAAAAACAAAGCCAAATAGTCAAAAACAGTCCGTTTATATCAGCCTTTTAAAATATTAATATTTTGAAAGGCTACCGTTTGTTATTTCACTTATTTGCTTGTTCATAACAGCCTTTTAACAACAGAAAAGATGGCACGAAAACTTTACAGCGTATCGAAGACTTTATCGTATATTTTTTATATAAATACATTGTCCACAGTTTGTTTGTTGTATTATGTGTAAATATGACATTGTCCATTTTTTTTTCTCAATTTTCGAAAATTTTCAAGTACCGATCGATTTAACTCAATTATTTCTTTATGGCACTTTGGTGACATCTGACGGCACCTTTTAAATGTATCCTAATTGAATATAATATTTTGTTGATATATTTTTTACTGAATGATATTGAAAATGAACAACTGGCGTCATCTCATCATAGAGTTTATGTTTAAAGTTAAAACTGCTGAGTCATGAATTATCATTTTCTCTCCCTAGGAGGAAGTTGAACAAGGAATCCAGAACAATGGGTCTAACTTGAGCGGGGTGAGTGCTCGATGTATATGGGTGGATACAAGTGGACAGGAGGCAGAAGAACATACCCCACCGAAGTTGTCAGAGGAAGGTGGGTGATCTTGAACTTTGAACTTGGCTTCAAAAATTAATTATATCAAGAGTTAATATACGAGGGAAAAGTAGTAATGTCATAGTCTGGTTCTAATGGGGGAGTTTTTATTATCAGCTAGCACAGTGCTTCTCAACCTTTTTCAACTCGCGGCCAACTTTACTGACATTTTTTTGGAGGCCCACTATAAGATATTGTGGTAAACGACAATGAAAAAATTAAAATATATTTGTGAGAAATGAATAAAATATTAACAACACATTCAATTTACTGTTGAAATGCTACTCAATAATACTCAACATGAGTTGATAAAAGTATTCGCTTTTTGTACTGTAACATTTTGGTCTGCTTTAACGGCCCACCTGAAATAGCTTCGCGGACCACCGGTTGAGAAGCGCTGATCTAGCATAAGAACTTTTTACATAAATATTCATATCTGATCAATGCTTGCTAAAACGGCTCTCATTCGAGTATATTTCAATGATCTTATATACTGTGGAGATAAGCAACTTCGGTCTGAAAAGCAGACAAATACGTTTTGAAGAATATCAAACTATTGGCGTTTAAACAACGAACAAGCGTCATGAAAATGTGTGAACGATTGCGTCCTACGAGTGTTACACACTGTATATGTGACGACTTTAAATACCGTCGACGTTGTATGTCAATCGACTGCAAAATGAGGTTGATGAATGCTCGATAAATTTTTGAAGAGTTTGAAATCAAAATGTTCGCTTGTAGTAAGAATATCCTCATTATCATTGTCTAATGGAATTTTTAAGATATACATTGAAATATTTATTCTTGTACGGCCGCAAATGACATATGCTGCTGTTACTAACCCAGAAAACAAGAAATAACGCTTTATGACGTCCTCGCACGTCTCACAAAATTACAGCAAATAATAGGTACTCGAAAATAATAAGTAATAATACTAAAATAATATCAGACGTGGTCTTGTCCGTACATAATTAAAAGTTTTATTTCGTAAGCTTTCGCTAGATTATAACATCTAGCTTCTTCAGACGAAGCTTAAAAAAATGACTTAATAACAAGGAAGATATATTAAATATCATAAAGCTTATGAAATAAAACTTTTAATTGTGTACGAACAAGTCTATATCTGATATTATTTTAGTATTTTATAATTCTTGTTCGAGCATCCTTGTGGCATATGCCGCATACGGATCCACAACTAAAAGGGAGAATAGAGAAAGGATAAACGGTTTGCCACACGACATCTCATAACTCAATAATATAAACTTCCAATTCTATAAATCCAAGTTTTTATATTGTATTTGTTTGTTGTTTGACTGGAATAACATCTTCTTCTGTTTCCAGTTTCCAACCAGATCAAGGATGCTCTTCTTCAAGGTTTAGAGAAATCAAAACAGCAATCGGATGCATATGTTGAGACGTAAGTTACTAAGTTTTAGATATTTGATGTCAATGAAAATAAAACTTCTATCCATTCTATATCATTTATTATCTATATTACTTCAGTACGTAATTAGCTAGTAAAAAAAAGACAATTAATACATGCAATAATGATATGACAATCTACAATTTCAACTAAGTCTACAGTTGGTAATAATGATTTCTAGTCTATCAACATAATCTTTAAAACAGGAATTATCTGAAAAACGCAAAGCAATTAATGATGCATGCACTAAATTTATATAAAGCACTGCAAGAATCAAACACACCATGCTAGGCTTAACAAGAAAGAATTAGTATAGCATCACAAATATATAGGATGACTTAATTTACCATCAACAAATTTAACAATTTCTAAATAGGATTCAAATATTTTTTGTCAAATCCAAATTGAATTAGGCCTTCAAACATAAACAGTACAAGATTTCAACCACAAAAGGGAAGATTAGCTTTTATTCTCATTTGAGAAACTAGAAATGAAAAAAATACCACATTGATTTATGATTTATGAAAGAAGGCAAAATTTTCAATAATGGGGGCAAAATATAAGTGAGATCACACAAAGGTAAAATAACATGAAAATATATTTTTGTAATAAAATTCTTTTTCCAGTGAACGCAGAAACAGTGCAGATAGTCTGATTCATCCTGTTCCTCATGAACTTGTCTGCACGAGAACGTTGGAATCCGTTCATTTGAAATTTAACTTGGAAGCAGCACAACTGTTACCGCTTGCATGCAGGTAAGATTGTTTGTTTTAATAAACTTGGTATCAACAGTCGACATTCATTGATACACTTTTTTGAATGAAGTATCATATTTGCCCTCGATTCACCAAAAATCCCTATCGGGCTTATACATGACCAAGGTCATGTGAAACCGCTCTGTACCGACAAGGAGTTCATCGCCCCCAGTCACTTACTTACATCAGGCTCAAGGGTGAACACGGCATATAGTGAAGTGATGTGATCAACAAGCATGCAACATCGTGTAGGTGCTGAATAAATCTGTGCAGGTGAAGCCGAACCAAGAACCTCCAGGTGACTATAGATGACCAGCCGACGGCTTTACCTGCTTGGCCACAGGACAGCTCTACAGCAGTTGGTTCCCATACTCCAAAGGGGTATAGATACTAAGGTTACGAATCCCTGCTCTAAGCTGTGCATAATATTTATGTCTTCACATTATAAAACAATTTTTCCTTTTCCTTTTAACAAACAAAAAAATATGCCGCACAGAACTTAAACAGACTAAAAATGTAGCACAGATAGACATTACTTCACTTCTTAAAAACTCAAATTTTCATAATTTTATTTTTCCTCCCTCTAAGCTCTGCTCTGCGGTATTTCAGTATTTGTATTATAAAACAAATTTTTCTTTGCATTTAAGGAACAAAAAAAATATGGTGCACAGAACTTAAATAGACCAAAAATATAGCGCAAATAGACATGAACAAATTATAAAAGACTTAACCTTTTAAAAACTCAAATTTTAATAATTTTATTTTTCCTTCAGAGGCCGAATTCTTCATGGTCGACATTTCACATTCAAGAGTGCAAACGGGGAAACTGCAATTACGCTTGTTGCAACAGGTCAGTAGACGTAATGTTATTACAACTGACCTCATGATCCTGCCATGCGGACTTATGAGGGTGGTAATACAGAGGAAAGCTGTGTCCTTACTTCACCCACTGGGGTTGTGAGGTCGGGTGAAACCTCCCTGCACTAGTGAGGTAACCAGCATCCTCGGTTCTGGGACAAAAGATCAACAGATATAAAGTGAACACACGCAAGTGTTTGGTAAAAAAAGATTTGTTAGGTTTGGATTTAAGTTTAGGGCTTTCATTAGACCTCTTATGTTTGTTGACCTTTTGTCCTGACGATCAATTAGATGTAGATCTTCTGCCGCCAAACCGGAATCTGGGTGATCACGAACTAAATTATATGCAGGTGTAGCTAGGATTCTCTCAGTAAGCAATGATGACTTGCCCACCCACCTGATAACCAATTTAATCAAATTAGTTTGAATGTAAATTTGAAACAATTCAAGTAGATACAATCCATGGCTTCTGAACATCTAGCTGAATGACGTGAACCTAATTCTATGCACGGGTAGCTAGGATTCAACCAATATCCTCTCAGTAAGCATCAATGACTTGCTCACCTCTTTAACCATTCAGCCGCCAATTCATTTGAATGTTTATTAGAATCATTTCAAGTAGATACAATCCTGAAGTTACCTGAATGACCCCTAACCTTATCAACTTTCCATCACACAGGAGTAGAAGGAGCATTTGTCAATGAAGAGAACCTATATGCTGCACGAGGACCGTGGCTACAAGTCCTAATCCCAGAAGATTTCGCTCAAGAACTTCTGCAGACACTGGAGCCAACACCAAATCAGGTCAGTTGATATTGACACCAAAAGTAGGGCATCCCTAATTCACGGAAGATGGGAAAGCGGGAATCGAAACACCAATTCACGGAAGGTGGAAGGAAAGTGGGAATAAAGCAATCCTATTTACGGTAGTTGCGGGAATATGGGTATCAAATCAAAAAATAGCAACTTAACACTAACCCTTACCCCAACCCTAAATCTAACCCTAACATACTGTAAATTAGGATAGCTAGTTTCCCGCTCCTGCACCTTCCATAAATTAGTTTTTCGAATCCAGCTTTCGCGTAAATTAGTTATGCCCCTAAAAGTAGGCGAGGTGGCTTCATATTATCTACGGAATATGTAAGTTAATTTTATCTAAGTGCAAGTAAAGGGTTTGATAGAAATTTTGTTGATGTAGAAATTTATATAGGATTGTTGGGGCAAGTAGTTGGTCTAGGTCAGTGGTTCCCAACCTGGGGGTCCCGGCCCCCTGGGGGGTCGTGGAGGGTTTTTTAGGGGGTCGCGAAACCATCCCGAATTTGAAAATATAAAGCTGCCAAACTCTCACCGTTAATTAAAGACAATCAATGTCAAGTCAGCGTTGAGGCTTTATTGTTGCAGCATACAAGAAAATCCTTTTTCACCAATATCGCATCGTCTCAAAATCTAAAACCTGTGACGAGTACCGGTATAGTTTTGAAATCCATTTCATTAAGTCGTGATCATTCGAAAATTGTGTTAATGTGTTATTGAGTAGTGACCATGTGTATATGATCATGTGTTTTGCTGCATTATGTTTTAATGTGATTTGTTAATGTTTCAAACTTTGTGTCAACAACTTGTATCAATTCATGAGAATTAAATTTATTGTTTTTGCGCAGTTAAAAATTCTTTTTATTAGGGTTCTATATCATTCCTGGGGGTCCAAAAGGGGGTCGCCATTGCAAAAAGGTTGGGAACCACTGGTCTAGGTTATAAAATGTTCATATTGTGCAGAAAATAGGCTAAACATCAAAATAAAAAACTTATCACGTTTTCATAAGAGTATGTGGACTGTGGAGTGATATTCTTGTTCACATTTAATAGTGTTGACCTCACGTAAGATAGTTCTCTTACTGGAAAAAATAAATCGCAAATAAGTCTATGCTCTTCTCTTCAGCAATTTGCCCTTTTCGACATTTAAGCCCGATACGGATTTCCAGCTAAATGAGCATAAAATTAGGGATGTGGAAAGTCTGAACCCGTACTCGATGGTGGTGTCACCCTTAAAATTATGCGTTAGTACCAGGGAAAGTAGTTGCTCTATGCTACTCTATTCAGCAATTTATTACAATTTTATTGGGGCGAGAATTCAGCAATTTGGCACTTATCTGTTTGTATGTGCAAGAAAGACTTCTCCTTCAACAGGGGGCATATGACCCTTGGGGTGTAGTATTGATCCCTTAATCCAGTGGTCCCCAACCTTTTTTTGAAGCGACCCCAATTACAAAAAAGTCGAATTCTGTGACTACTCGCGACCCCATCTCTATAGTCAGCGATCGCGTTGTGAGCGTCAGACCTAGACTTTCTATGACTATGGTGAGACCGCTCACCAAACTAAGAACTCCCTTCGGTCGAATAATTTTAATTTTTAACAATAGCAGCAAGTTATAACTCTATTATTTTGGCCTAACAGGCGACCCCATTAAATTGTTACAGCGACCCCAGGTTGGGGACCACTGCCTTAATCAACCCCTAATTAAATTTTTCTTATTACTTGCAGGTTCAACTTCCGAAGCATTATCATTGGCCTGAACGACATCTTCGAATCTCAATAATGAACGAAGGATTTTTTGATAACATAGTTCCAATGCCTATATGATGTCATAATATATATAAGATAAATGTCTATGACTCATGTCATGCATGAGCGTATTTTGATATGCTCTAGTAATTCTGTCATGTCATGTTAAAGTCATTGCGCAATCATCACCTGCTGTCCTGCTTCAATGAACATGTTGTCTGTGCATGAGCAGGCAGGGCTTGGGAACTCTCGGCTTTGCTCATTATCTAAGCAACCACTGCTCTGCACTGCTCCAAGTGTCAATATATTACCTTGTAATTTCCGATCATATTTTTACAATATTTGAATAATACAAGTCCGATATATTTGGGGGTATTCAATTAGGAGGTGTGGGTTATAACATGGTTAAATATTAAGGATAAAGGGGGACCTTCCTCCAGAAAACATCTTCATATTCATCAAGCGACAGATATTTGTACTAGCTATAAAAACTACGAAAAGAAATGATTGAAAATTCTGTATTGCAAATATTAATTAATTGTAATGCAATTGCTGTCAAAATATTACAGAATAAAATGAAAACATAAATCCCCCCAACATATTCCTCCAAATGCATAATTCCATTGGAATTCATAAATATTTATCGCTCCAACAGAACTCCACTAAAAGCATAATTCCAGTGTAAGTTTTCTTGTTCCCATCTTCTACAATTTTTCTAAATTTCACCGCTGCAGTCCCAACTATCGAAGCAAGCAATGTTGCCATGACGATTCTTTTCTTTTGATGTAAAATTTGCTTCAATTTTTTACTTTTTTAAATTGTTTTTTTTTTCAAATATATTTTTTGTAATTTTTATTGATCATGAATTTCTGTGCAGTAATTTGTTTTTGGAAATAAAATTGTGGGAAGTCCTTCAACTTGATAATGTGTGTTGAAGTTTATTAAGTAAGATGGATTCAATTGAATAAAACACAAGGCCTTGGAGTGGAGAGTTGATAGACTACTTCAAAATAATATTGGTTCTCAATCAATGCTCTCTTAATGCTGCCTGACTGCAGTGTTCCCAAAAATTTTTAATCACATTTCAAAAACTGGAAGGCTAAATATGAATTTATTTCAATAGTCCTACTGTATCAGTTAGGGTTAGGCAATTTTATTTTCTCTTTTTTTGGATGACTGCTGCAAAAATTTTAGTCAAACCCTGTAGATATTCTCAATATTTGTTTCTCCGACTAGTTGAAACGATACTAATAAATTCCCAAGAATGCGATCTACCTAGATCAGAGGTGGGCAAACTTCTTTTTCTCCACGGGCCACATGGAGCATCTGTGAATTTCTCACGGGCCGCATTCAACAAAAACTAAATTTACTAAATGTTATTTCCACACAAAAACGATATTATTATTCATGCAAATGTATTATTTGTTCCACAACGAAAGACGCCTTGAATATGAGTCGTGCAAAAAAATGGTAAAAAATAATTATAAGCCGCGACTTATAATCAATGTGCGAATGTCTGGACCACACAAATTGACATCGCCTTGCGGAAAAGGTCGCGGCCACACAAAAAAACTGCGGGCCTTAGTTTGCTTACCCGAGTTAGAACATATCTCCTACTTCTGGGGCTTGAAATTTCATCATATTCAATATTTTGTTAAACTGTTTTCCTTTCTGTGTCCTTATATTGGTATTCACAGGGGAAAGCAACAGTCTCACAGGGAATGAATACATGTGGTGAAATTGATATTATAAAAGATTCCTTGGAGGGGTCTATGGTCAAAAATGTTTGTAGACCCCAACCCTATTCTGGAAACCACGGTTCCACATTATGAATTCGAAAAGTACATCTTTCTCCATCAATGTCGTTTTTTAAGGTCAAAGCACTCCATAATCTAGAAACAGCCTTGGTTGGAATCTTAACTGAACCAATCAGAGTGTCTTCATCAAAGGTCAAGAGTTCAGGATCGAATGCTACGCCAGCCTGTAAAAAAAGTTTCAAAATGTTACTCGGATGTTTTGCGGAGAATGGGTTATACATAAAAACAAATAATCTTTTGAAAAAAAAATGTTTTGTCAAGATGAAACTTTACATAATTTTACTTTGCCGGGCAATTCACCAACAATGTAGATAAATAGACAGAATTTATATTTTTCGTCATTTTAAAATAGAAAATTTGGAAAACAGCGGTCAGTATTGAAAAATATGGCATGTCACTAAATCCAACTGAATGGTTTATGACATTGCAAGATGCAATGCAGTGACAACCATGACTTTTATTTACAAAATTACAAAAAAAATTATATGGGAGAAGTGTGCTGGAAGAGTAGTCAAATAAAACCCTGTGTCGCGCCGGGGAGACTGCATTCAATAGTAGAAATGGAGGGGATTCGGGCACACACATCTAGGTCTATGGACAAAAATATAGTAATAAATTAAATTAAAAGCTAAGTTTATAAAATATTGCCATAACTGGCCAATAGATGAAAAATCTTTTTGTCATATTATAACTTGATGAAAATTTACTTTCTCAAGCAGTCAATCTATGACTATAAACAGGGTTACCATTTCGTGCTTATTTCTAAGATTTGTGCTTAATTTCTAAACCTATGTCTTATGAAATAACGATGTGCTTATTTCTAAGAAAGTGCTTATTTTTGAGTTGCGGGCTTATTTTGTCTTAGAAACATGAATGATTCGTTCGCTTTTTGCGTACAAAGCTTCCATGGAAATAAATGATTTGACCTTTGCTTTGACTCAGTAAAGCTAATATTTAAAAATATATGTTTTTGTTATTTAATAATTATTACGTTACGCACTTGCGCAGATAAAAAAAATGGTTTGCGGATGAGAATTATGTAGGATTCTCATTTTTTCTGCGTTTCTGCCGTTGTTCAGTGCCCAAAAAAAAAATTTTCTGCCCGTGCTTATTTCTAGCTATAGGTAGATGGTAACCCTGACTATAAATGATGAAAGAAGCATCTCATAGAAAATGACATTTTGTATCTCTTCTGACCTTGATATTATTCAAGTTAGTAAAAATACATTGGTAAAACTTGACTTACTTGCCCATGTAGATTCAGCATCGCATGATAAATCGCAGCTTCTGCCTGCTTCGTCACCAAGCCATATTGCGAAGACTGGAAGATTCTGAAAAAAGGATGCTTATACTAATGTTTTTCATAACAAGCAAGTTCATGGAAAATAAGGAATACAAAGATTAGCTGCCTGGTGGCCAAGAGGTAAAGCCGTCAGGCTGGTCATCTATGCTCGAATGGAGGTTCTGGGTTCGAATCTCGGCCAGTTCAGAGCAGTTTCACGTGACCTTGGTCACGGCTTTCCTCCGCTATCCAAGTTCAGCATGCTCGCCCGCTACAACTTCCCGGTGAATCCGAGGGTTTGTATTGTTAATCAAGCAATTTCACATTTACACATGCTCGTTTGGTCAACCAGT
>JAUELA010156750.1:0-23201 GCA_031471845.1 Boltenia villosa | reverse complement strand
GCAAGCTCACAGGCCGACATAGTCGCATCATGCGTCCATGTATAAGCCCGCTACGGCTTTAAGGTGAATCTTTAAGGGTGAATATGATACATCATCAAAAAATGTACACATTCATTTCAAAAAAAGCTATGATATGATTCAACAGATATTTTAATTGTTTCTCTCTTTCAGCAGACTGTAAAATAGTAAAAATCAGTAAAAACTTTTGTGAATATCTAGTCTTTCAACTTTCATTTTTTATTTTTTGTATATCAGGATTCAAGTACTCGTCATTTTCAGAACAGATATCAATTTTTTACTCAATAATCAATAATCAAAGGTAAGCAGTTCTTATCTTAAGAATATTCAACTATTTATAGTTCCATTCAGTCTTTGTGCAATGCATTTAATCAGATGATAAATAAACATTAATGTAAGGAGTTTCAACATTATGTAAATTATACTGATGAATCTGACAAATTCTGAGAAAGTAGTTTGAGCTCACAAAGCATCTACATTGCTGTGTAAAGTATTTTCCTAATTGTTGTAATTTTTTCAGGAAATATGTATTTGTATGAAAATGAGAAATCATGCCTTGTATCAAGCATCCTGGGATAATATTCCAGGTTAGTTTTGAGTACAGATAAATGTATAAGATAAATTCCATGTTGTGTTTGCAGCCTATGCATTCAACAATATAACAGTTATGATTCAGATATAATTTGTGTATTATTTCATTTAGGATGTGGGTACCTGGCATGAGAATCTGAAAAACGAAGCAATATTTATATAGATTTTAAGAAGGTAAGCACCCTTTATTAATATCTTTTGATTTTTTGCCAATTTCCGAGTTATATTTTATAACTATATTATTTTTTAGGAAACCCAAAATATAAGAATAAATATAAAACTGTGGGTATTATGCAGCCTGAAATTATATTTTCAGGTACAGTAAAGTTTAGAAAATTATGGAAAAATGCCCAAAATTTCTATTATTCATTTTGTTGTCTTCATATTTTCAGGATTATAGTACTACTCGTGTTTCATTTGGAAAAACTAGATTGAAATTCGGCATGAATGTTTAAAAGTAAGCAAATTTTTTCATTGTGTTACTTTCATTTTACTCTGTGACTGACTAATATTGTTTTTATTTTGCAGAAAATATGGATTGAAATTTTATTAAACAAATATTAAAGGTTTTTTTTTCAGGTAAGGTTTTTCGGAAAATGGAAAAATTACTGTTCGTAGTACTGTACTGTAATAACTTTAAAATAAAAAACAAGTAAGGAACATCCTGAAAATATTTTAGGTTGCAGTACTCGGCATGGTCAGACTAGTAGAATCTCATCATAAGAAGATTTCAGTGTTTAAAATTGACAAGTAAGGTATTTTGTGAGATGAATTTTCTTTTCTTATTCAATCTGACTTATTCAATGCTTATCTATTGTCATTGCTGGAGAAATTCTGAACTCTGAACGAACTATTTACTTTCATTGTGTGATATTGTGACAGATTCGAATACCACCCTTTCATTATATGCACTCATTTCTTGAAGTCTGTAATCTGCTATAAAAAGTATCCAAGTTACTACTATACATACTTACCTTAACTACACTTAATATATTTAATACTTAATAAATTTATACCAGAAGTTCCTGTGTGTGGTGGTTCGGTGGTCAGTCTCGTCTACTCCAGCTGGATTCAGCAATCTCGCCTCTTCATGACAAGAGAGATTATGAAGTGGTATGTCATCATTTTTATTCTCTTTTTTCACCTTTTTCTGTTCAACTTGGTATTCCTTCAGTCTGACAACACCAATCATTTAAATTTGGATCCTCCCATATCCTTTTACCTACCTACATTTACTGTACCTGAGTATTTAGAAATATCACTTGAAAATTTGTCACTTGAATCCTAATGAGGGCCTCTCCAAACACCAACAACATCACTATACATAACTTACTTTAAGAATCAAATTTTCATCTTAATACCAGAAGTTTTTACTCTTACTGTCTCTCGTGGTTCTACCGTCGGTCTACTTCAATTCGCATCAGCAATCTCGTCTCTTCATGACGCGAAAAGACAGATTTGTAAGTCGCCTGTTATTATTTTTCACTTATTAGATCTATGTACATTCGACCAAAAGTCGTCAATGATGTCAGAAATGATTTATCTTGGCATGCAAAATGTAAAATAACTACTAATGGAAGCCCCTCCAAACACCTAAAACTTGACAATGTACAATGTACATAACTGACTTTATTTAATACCAGAAGTCCTCCTGTCATCGTGTCGGCCCTCACTCAATACTCAACTGGCATAAGCAGTCTCGCCTCTTCCAAGACCAGACAAAGATTTCTAAATTGTAGGTTATTATTTTTCAAATTCATATGTTCAGCCAGTATACACCCAAGTTGTTTTTGTCTGAGTAATTTTGGCATGTAAAATTGAAAGGGACAATTGCACATCTGTAATATTGTGCCAAAAATATTGTACTTCACATACATATATGTATATATAAAGAAATCCCAATGAGGGGCCCTCCAAATACCAGAAATATCAATCCAAATATCAATTATTTTAATTTAATCATAATATTATAGAAGTTCTTCCAATCTGCCTTCGGTTCATTCGACATTCCACCTCAACTGTAATCAGAACTCCTCCTCTTCATGACAAGACAAGACAAGACAAACATTGCTAAATAGTAGGTTATTATTATTTTTTTTTTCATACTCGTTTTCATATTTTTTCAGTTTAATTTATTAATGTTTAGGTGAGCATCGCATCAAATATCGAGTTTCGTGGACAATCGAAGCTGGATTCATTCTGACCCACCCCGTCATCCTTCCTTGAATACCCAAACCACTTTGAAACTTTTTGGCTATTCACCTTGGTTTTCCTTTGGTCTGATGATAACAACAGCCATTTAGATTGTTATCTTCTCATTACCCCCTTTTACCAACCAAAACTTTTTACCCCTACATTCACTGTTGCCGAGTATTTAATTTGTCTGATAAATAATGTTAAATAAGTACATACACATACAGATTTTATTCAGTGTACAAAGGAAATTTATCAGCGAACAAATAACAATTTTCTGTGTATTGCGCTTTCATATTATTGTGATCATTAATTATAAAAAATCTTCAGAACTTAATTTAGCTTTGCACAGACAAAAAATCGCATAACCACACAAGGACATGAAAAATTAGAGGACATGACTGATACCACACCCCCCATCTTTATCCATGTCATGAAGATAAAAATAAAATTCATCCACCCCATACCCATACACCATACACCCTTTCTGGATTTTAATGACTTTGCGCCAACTATCCCCAAATATTTCTGCTATAGCCGGGTACACATTATCAGATCACACATCACCATCAATTTTATTATTATTAATAGTAAGAAGGTAAATTGTAGAAGCTATTGCTGCTTTATCATCATATCTATGCCTGAACGACATGGACAGTACTGCCCCATGGCTGCTCATCTGTTAATGCTGCTTCACACAATCACCGGAGTCGCTTGACATTCTCTTGTGACCTCATTGATTGACGTCAGATCACGATGCGGCAAAACTGCTTCCAATTCAAGAAAGGTTGTTCGACCAAGAATGAATAATAACATGCATAATCAATGATAATATAATGAAGCAAGCTATTCAGATTTGAATTATTTGATAGGGCGATTGAGGACAGAAAAGGACGAATTTGCAACAATCAGTTTTCTTACGAGGCTACTATTACTTTTTGCTTGTTGATTTGTATTGGAAGAAATGGCATTTAGGTCGGTGAATCAATTGATCAGTGGACAAATTACCCGGAATTAATCCCACTATTTGGATCTTGTGCTATTGTTGTGTCGTTTACAACCGGCATCAAGGCCGATGTGAGTTGGAATAGATGGATGAATCCCGCTCCGTTCTGGCTTTAAAGCATGTAAGGGAGCAATACAAGAAAGATCGACTACAAAAAGTGATTTATGGCGATGGAGATTGCAGAGCATAAATCTGGTGTTGAATTACAATTGTGTGTCTCGTCTAAATTTTTTTTTTTTTCAAAAGTTAAAAATTGGCTTCAGTTCAACAAGATTCTTTTCAAACTGCTCTTTAATTCTTCAGCAATGTACTGTACTCACTATCACTCCTATCACTCTTATCGCTACTATGTCTCTTACTATGATTATGTCGATGAATAAATCAAGGCTTGGATATATATTCATGTCAGTATTATAGCACATCTTCTTGGGCATTGCAAATTTATATGCGAAGATACTTCACATGGATGTTTTCATTATATGGACCAAAACTAACACACAGCAGCACATCAGGCCAGCATGGTTGCATAAGGTGCCCATGTACAAGGCTGATACTCTTTTCTGGAAGAGGTGGCGCATGCAAGCAAACACTTAGAAGCAATTTCACATCTACATTGTAGTACTAAATTTTCAGCATTCTTTTCACTTGAATCTATATTCTTGGGATACATCTTTTGCCAGCTCTATCATGCATATACTTCGGATAAAGGAAAGCACAGTATTTTTTTCACTGGAATGCAGTAAAATTTTTCAGAATTTGTTCCGAGTTAGAACAAAAGAATATTTATCCTATATTATTGTGATGTTATAATCTGCTGTGACCCCTGTTTAGATTAACTTACTAAAAAGAGTCTGGACAGAGCTATGCGAAAACAGGCATCTGGCAGAGGAAGAGAAGTTAAGAATCAAGTCAAGATGGCTCAAGATGGCAGGGTTGTACAGACATAAAGAAAAGAACTTGCAGACACATGGCCTTGTATTGTATTATTTACATCATCGTCAACTGGTCAGCAATATAAGAATTTTTCCGTTCATATATATTCAATTGTTGGAATTTTCAATCTATTTGTTCAGGGGTTGCTTTTACCTTGTTGGAGAAAGACAAATCTCTTTTCCTTGATTATTTTCATATAGCACATCTTCTTGGGCATTGCGATTTTGTACGCAAAGATCCGCATTGACGTTTTCATTATCTGTTGTCATCAACAATCGTTGAATGAAATTTGTGAATGAAATATTCAATATCTTTTTGTAGTAAAGTGGGACAGTACCACAGCTTCGGATCTACAGGATTTTTTTTTAACCTGATGTACTTCAAATCTTTGTGACATCCGAGGAAAATTTTTAATAGCATGTTTTAAATGTTGGATTAATCGAAAGATTAACATGAAACTAATCCAAGTCAAGACATTTGGACAAACAGGCTGACATGGTTGCATTAAGTGTCCATGTATAAGTCTGATACGATTTCGGGTGAATAGAAAACTTTGAAGCAAGAATTTGACACATCTACATAGTCGTACTAAATTTTCAACATTAGGCAAAATATCTTTCTTTTCACTTAAATCTATATTCTGCATCCGTGAGCTCCATTATCTGTGGACTTCCCACAAGTGAAGTCAAGGCTCAAATCTACTAATTAGCTAATATTTTATTTCCTGTCACTGTCTGTCGGTTTCATTTCCAGCATGGCAATCTCAAATATATATTCTGCTTTAATTATTCGAATCCAATGGATAAACAAGAGCACCTGTATTTTTTTAGCACTGGAATGCACTGCTGTGAGGCCAGATCAGATTAACTAACTAAAATAACTAACAAAAAAAGGGTATATTTAAATGTGAAGAAAGGAATATCGAAGGAATCTTGCAGAAAGACAACTGGCAGATTTCTACTTTATAGATTTTTAGTTTAATGATAAGAATAAAGGTGGCTTGGAATATGTCACATTGAAGCAAGTGATTGAACGTTAAATTGTTGCATGGAAGAAAAAAGAAAGCTCGTCTGGGAATGAGCAATGTGAAATGGTTCAAATCTTTTCTGGTCTATATGATTTTGACTTTTCATGAAGAACAATTGCACAGGAATCTTGCTTTTTGTTGGTATAGCAGGACTTTTGGGTTGTTGTACTGACATAAGAAAGGAACTTGCGGACAATTAATTTTGATCTCTTAGATCATGGCCTCATTGTATTTTTGATATATATATATATTCAATTGTTGGAATTTTAAAGCAGCTTTCCCCTGCCCAGTTACTGCATTTGATTAAGATGGGGTGTTGCTTTTAGAGTGAATATTGACTCCTGCTGAAGTATAGAATTTATTTGATAATTTAGTTTGTATCTTCTGCATAAACCAAATATGCAACATCTCTTTGAACATCACAATGATATCACATTTGAATTTTTTTGTTCTCTGGCTATCAGCAACATCATTGATTTGGTGCTTATCTCCTGACAATCTGGTTTCCGCAATTCTCCAGGGTATTGGATGATCAGGTTTTCTCCTCACAACGGAGTACACTTAAATGCAGTCTCCAATGTCCTATCATTTCAGATATTTTTTCTGTCATATTATTTTACAATTCATTTCATGTCACAATTTGTTACTACTCTGCAGCACTCGCCACCATGTAGAAGAATCTGTTTGACTTCCATCTTTCCTGTAAAGCACTGCTTGTTACAGAAACTGACAATGCTGCTTGGGGAAATATTTTTCTATTCCACTTATTTCTTGCGAGGATACAGGTTCCTAAGTCCTCTTCATCTGAAATACTGTGAACCTGCTTAGTAGACCAGACAAGAGCAAGTATTTGTACAAGTGCATTTTTTCTTCAAGATCCGATCAAGGAATATTTCTCTCAGCTTTTTAAGGTTAGGCTACTGAAGTAAAATATAATGAGGAGGAACATCAATGCAAGCTTATGTATATATATAATATTGTTTTAAGAAACACACAAAAGAATGCAGTGACATATTTGAAACTGCAACCATCTTGAAGATGATGGGAATTCAGTAGATGGGAATTCGATATTACAATCGAGGAACAGTGCAGATGAGTGAATTCTGTTGACAGTATAGAAAGAAGTATTGGAGAGAGAAATAGAAGAATCGTTAGTCAGAGTGCAAATGGAATTTGAAATTAATGAAGCAATAGTGATGAAAAAAGAGGCAAAGGAAATATTTCAGTATAATTCTATATTTTTACAGAATATTTAATGCTTGTACTATTTCATACATTGTTAGTTTTATAAATATATGTATTGTGCATTCTATAAATTATTGTAAAAAAGTAGATAATATAGACATTTTGATTTTTGTATTCCAGTTTTGTTATACATTGATGTTCATATGCTAAATTGGACAGCTTCAGAATCGAGAAAATAATGCCATAATGTAGAATAGCCTTAGTCAGTTTCTTTTGTGAATTTTACTGCAGACAGAATATGAATCTTATGCAGGACATTAGCATGTCGTGAAATGAAGGTTTTGTGCACGATCGTTTAGGTGTGGTTTGGATTGTTTTGTTTGTATAATATTGTGTGCATGTTTAAGATCATTTTTTATTTTTTGCGAGCTGTTGCATGTGCGCTTTGCGATGCCAATACTTATTTCAGATCAAAATCTGATGGAAATAGTAAACTTGCATATATGGGTAATGTATTTTAATTAAAGTGAAATAGGAATGCTGTAATGGAAATCAATGATCACCAGAAACTTCATTCAAAGATAAATGCTTCTGGAAAAGTAAAAAAATCCTGCTTAATAATGCTCGTAATGCATTATTTTAATGAAGTGGGGAGGTAAAACAAGATGGGCAGAGGCAGAAAAAAATCCGAAAGACTTTAAAAGTTATTTGAAGGATAAAAAAATAGCATATTGAATTATTTCCTTGGGATCTTTTGAAATAATGCCCTAATTAATATTTGAATCAATTTATTTTGCAAATGAAAATAACTGGAATAAGCATCAAACAGAGTGAAAAAAGATCAACATTGTAAAAGGAGGGAAAATATTTTCTTTTCTTTTGACATGCTGAATTGCTACAATGTTTCTTTTCTTATCGAGCCTTTACATCTCGGTACAAACTGCCATGTGGTATCAAATGATGACCAGAGAAGATTGCTGCTGATGTATTGAAAGCGTTTGAAATTGAGGGTAAGAAAGATATTACTATAATAATTCAGTTTTGATAGTCCTTATTAGTATTGATTTTGTAAAAGCAGCAGAAGATGTCGCAAAAACAGCAGAGAACAACATGACGGAACCAGAGAACATCTGAACAAGACCATGTATGGTGAGTAGATTTTGTGAATAATATATATATATATATTTTAATTCTTTGTATTTTTTACATGTTATTCTCAATCAAGTGAATCATTTTTATTGCTGATTTATGTATTTTATCGGCGTTTTGACAATAATATTGTTATTTTCAATTCAAGAACTTGAAGACTAGCATGGATGGATGAATGATTGAAGAGAAGAGAATGATGGAACAGGAGTGGAAAAAGGTATATTTTCAATTTATAAAGAAATTAAGTGTGAGAAAAATAAATTAAACTTTTAATGTTGCTGAATTACTTGTATAACATGTTTTCATTTAGTATTTAGAAATATGATCAAATGGAAATAAATGATGGAAAATGATGACAAGAACATATAACCAAGTACTACTGACAAAGGTAAGGAAGCCTCCGGTGTTGATATTATTTGAGGATCAACAGCAAGCTACCACAGCTACATTGTAAGGCTATATATAAACCTGTTAGTGGCATGTGGCATTCCAGTCATGCTGAAGTAAATATTAAAATTACATTCATAAGTATATATATTTATACATTATGTCATTATTCTTTGTTTGTTCTGCCTGTATGATAATTGCAATTTTAATTAATCTTTCAACTTTTTAGGGACTAAATGGGAATGACCAACAGGAAGGAAAACTTGAATGAAATGAATCATCTAAGGTGAGCTTGATTACCATTGCATATATTTTTCACTCGATCTAAGGCCGGTTTTTTTTATCTATGGAATGCGATGAGGGGGCAAAAGCAGGCTAGCTACCTCGAGTACCCTTACTTTCCACTGATTTACATGGTGTGTTTATCATCGTAATTGGCAGGGACACCTCTTATACAGATGTTGAAATTTTTTTTTTTGTGAAATAATCCTCGATTTCATTTCCTACCACATTATAATTTTTATACACCTCTTATACAGATGTTGAATTTTTTTTTTTTGTGAAATAATCCTCGATTTCATTTCCTACCACATAATTTTTATTTTCCACAGGAATCTATGAAAGCAGCAGCAGAATAAAGATGGACAGAATGATCTGCATATGTGCAGTTGTTTAAAAATTATATAAAGCAAATAGATCAACATATAGGGGTTCTGTTGGATAGGGTTAGGATAATTAGGGTTATCCTATGAGTCCATGGAAAAAAGATCAATGAATCAAGCAGAAGAAAATGACAAGATACATTTCAAGTGAGGTTAGTCTAATTACATTTATTATATATATATTTTTTTTTTTAATTTTTTTTTTTATTTTTTTACATATTTTTTTTACATATTTACCATGAAAGTTGAAAGCATATTTCTGTGGATGTGAAAGAGGAAAGCCATGATATAATGCTATTATACATGTACAGAACTTAACACCTTCACCCTAACGTCCCTTACTTGGTGGTCGTACTTCATGCAAAACTAAAAATTGTCCTTTTGTAATTTTTGATTATTTACAACTGTTTCATCAATTTCAGCAGAACTTGATGAAAGCAGTGACTTGTTGTTGCTGATGACCAGCAGAAGGGTTCCGTTGAGCATGAAGTGTTTCAAGAAAATGTAAATAACATTTTATTATTGCATAAAAGTGAAAGAGTTGTGGCAAGAGTTGTAAATAAATAATGCACCAGATGGGAATAGCCTTGACTAACACCAATTAATTGGATACATCCTTGGTATACGTTGAGAAAAATTCTTGCTTTTTATTTTGGCAAGGTTACAAACCTGAAGATAGAAGGAGACGCAAGACATAAGGATGAATGAATTGGATAAGTGAATTGTATGTCTTACTGCGATTGAAATTGTTCTTGATGCCTTGGCTAAAGTTATATTTCAATTCCCCTTCATGGTCCAGTGATCTCGTCACCCCTTCCCAACCACAGAATTGTAAACACGTCATTAACAGACTTTCAGCGAATCTAAGGAGAAGAAGAAGGTGGTATATTATTTTCACTTATTTCTATTTATATCATGCAGCTTTTCTACATCAGTGTTTCTTAACCTGGGGTGCATGCACCCCCAAGGGGTGCGAGAGCCAGTTCTTGGGGGTGCGAGAAAAGGGTTCAGAAAAATTATTTATTTTTTTGTTTTACTGCTCATCATTCAACTCGTTAACCACAGTGATTTTCAGAAGGTAAACATTTCACGAAAATACACAGTAGGATGCGTAATCAATCACGATTAAGTTAATATAAACCAAAAGACATTCCCGATAAGCATAATTTCGTTGCTCTTATTCTATCAGCTGCCGAATGGAATGGTGGAAAATGCAGGAACAATTTCCAACTGCTATTATAAACTTCTGCTGTTGCCTAATAGGAGCATGTCTCCTCCTACCTACCCTAGTTGATTTCTAAACTATTTCCGAATGTAAACAATCCTCAGAAAAATCAAAAATGTTCAGGGTTATCTTTAACAGCGATGGATATAAACATGTGACAAATGTAAGGCTACGCAGAATCCCTACTAAGAGTTATCCATTACATATTTTAGAAAACGTGTCATACTGTGCATTGAATCTTCGTAATTTGATTCACAGAAGCAAATGGGAGCGTCCTTTTTTCAACTTGGCACCTCCCTTTCTGAACTTTCTGCACTCCACTAATTACTATCGTTGTGGGTTCAATCGTACTTTCGAAAAAGATGAATGATTTTTCACTTACACGCTAGGGGTGGGTGCGTGATGGAGTTACAGAATCGCAGGGGGTGCCGGAATACAAAAAGGTTAAGAATCCCTGTTCTACATAGTAAAAGCAATTGGAAATATATGTTCTAATATATTGTTTGTTTTTAGGTTATCATTTCTGAACATGCAGAGATTGATCATGAAAAGAAAAGCTTTCAATCCTATGAGAATAATGAAGAATGAAATAAGAAAATACCGATGTGCCAACTCAGTGCAAGAAAACATGACAATCAACTGGGACTTGTTAAAATGAAAAATCAAACCTATCCAATTGTAACTGTTCTTTGTGAATGTTATTTCATGCCTCCCTCAACTCTCATTATGCAGGTTTATATGTATTTGATTGTTAATGAACCTAATGAACTTGAACATTAATAATATTTTTCTATTTTATATTTGTTCAAACCATATTATTTTTTAATATAATGTTATAATTTTTTCTATTTTTTACTGTTTGCCAAATGTGTGTGTAAAATTTTGTTGTTTTATATTGAAGCAACTTGCAAGGCCTTGAAAGATTTAAGAAATATTACAATATTGACAGCAAATTCTTTCAATATTAATAAGCTTATATGTGTTTTCTTGTTTTTTTTTATCTAAATTTTCTCATGGCTACTCCTGTTTTACTGTAATTGGTCCAGTTTAGTTTCGCATTCTTTTCGGGTTTCTTACGATTGACGATCTAGTGTCCCCAGGATTGGTGATCTTTGTCGGAAGTTCTGTTTTGTTTTCAGTTGTTGCTCTAGTTTTTCAGAATAAATTCTTGTTAATGGGTGTTACATTGGTGTCCCCAGGATTCGACTGTTTTTAGTTAGTTTCTGTTTGTTGTTTGTTTTTAGTTGGTTTTTAAGTGCATTAGGTTTTGTAAGAAGTGGATTTTTTAATTGTGTAGTAATAATATATTTCTTGGGGTTTCCAGATTTACTTGGATGACTAATTTATTTGATTATTTATATTTAAAATTATGGATCATTCAAGACCTTGCAAGATTTTAATTTTATTTTGACAATATTTTTTTCACTTGTGCTTTTTCTCTTATTCTACCATTATTTCATCATGTGTTTGTTGTGTGAAAATTTTTTCTGAAATTCAAATTCAAATTCAAAATTTTTTCTGAAATACGGCCTTGTTGACAAGCAAACAGGTATGGATTTCAAAACTATACCGATACTCGGCACAGGTTTTGATTTTAAAACAATGCGATATTTAAAAGAAGAATTTTACTGTATGACGCAACAATGCTCAGGTTTGGGATTTTAAAACGATGCGATCATAGAAATTAATTTATACGATGTGATGTTCGAGAGAAACATTAGAATTTATTTGGCCTGATTGACGGTGAGCGTTTGACTGCTTTATATTATCAAATTCTGGCTTTGTGACCCTCCAAAAAACCTCTACGACCCCCAGGGGGTCGCGACCCCCAGGTTGGGAACCACTGGCCTAGGGAGTCAACAGCTGAACAACAGTTTAAAATGGTATGAAAAATTACACTGATCAGGAATGGCTTTTGGTTATCTCTGTGCTTAATCGTGATTGCTTGTGCATTGTGTCCTTGTATCTCTCTTGTATCCTATGGGCGATCTAGTGGGAGCTTATTTGGCAACGATACCCATAATTAATAATGTTAGTGGAGTGCACAATCCAATAGGGCGAATTTAAATAAAATTAATTTCAGAATTATAAATATAATAAAGATTCGATGTGAACAATAAAAATCTGTATGTATGTAAATCTGTTCAAGAGTTTCTGACTTGGAATAAATACTGTTTTTTAACCATCCTTTTCGTAAATTTGTTTTTAATATATTCAATTTTGGAAAAATATAATTATTCAAACAGCTGCACGCGTGTTTCTTGAATTTCCAAATAGAGGAGGCAGCAAGGCCATGTGACTAACGCTTTGCTTGCAAGTTGGCGGAAATGAAGCTTGAAAAGAAACTCGTTCAAAATGCGACAGAAATTGTATGCATGGAACGGCGGCAGACCGATAGAACAAACATTCCGTGCGCAATTAATCATTTTACAGATACTCCGTCCAAATGGAAGCATATAAAAACCTCACAGTCAAATTTGTAATAAAAATAACACCACGAATTGTATCTTCGCCTTATGGCGTAGTGGTTAAGAGTGTATGTACATGCAGGTATCTATCTATCCGCAAAGTATGGGTTCGAATATTCATGTTGTGATATTTTAGTTTTCACTTACGGTAGATTGGGACTTACAACGTAAATAGGTATAACTAACCCAACTCGGTCTTGTGGCGTTGGCATCGGTGTGGAATGTAGATATACCGTGATGCACGAGGTATAGGTTCAATCCTCTCCATATCCGTAATTTTTTTTAATAATGCTCAAATGTTGATCGATCTATACTAGAAGTTAGAATATTTCAGACAACTTCTCGGTGGCATTGTGGTTAGTCTTACGTGCACGAATTCCTCACGTAGTGAGTTCGAGTCCAGAGCTTGCCATACTTCGCAATGTTATTTTTATTAGAAAGTCGAAGGCCAGCTCATTTTCATTCCTTGAAAATAACTAAAGCGTATTAAATACGTTGATCTGGTCCCGTTCATCAATAGAACGATCTTCCACGCCTCAACTCTCTCCAAGTAATATGACGTATGAGCAGGATGTAATACATCCAGACATGGACTGAAGTGATCCCATTAATAAAAACAACTTCTTGACGTGAGGAAGAAGAAATCTCGAGTCGGTAAACGGTAAATGAAGAACTCGGAGGAGGGAGGAGGAAGGAGGGGAGATTACGATAGAAAAGATGGAGTGCGATGGTTCGTTGGGAGAAAGAGTGAAAATATTGTCGTTGGAATGGCTTAAATATTTGCTCGAAATCTTCAAAAAACGACGAGGTGATACTCAGGATTTTTTCAAGATCAGAAAACTTCAAAATTTTGACTAAGTCCAGCCCCCGAGGTATCTATATTAGAACCAAGTATTATATATTGTAAGGCGTGGTGGCCTAGTGGTTAGTGCAGAAGGTCACAAGTCGTCAGGGTACGAAAGGGACAGAGATCGAGTCCAGCCCGAGGTAGTAAGGGAGGGAGGTTGAAATTCCAAAGAAAGACGAATTTTTGGTATTTTCAACAATGATGATGCCTGGATCGGCTAGCACGCAGCAGATTTCCGAATTCGCGTTCATGACGTCATGAAATCAACAATGCGTATCGAATTAAAAATATGACGTCATTTAAAATCAATGACGCGTATCAAAATAAAATATGAGGACTAATTAATAATAATTCCTACAAAATTCACAATGTTTTTTGTTTTCAAATTCTATTTATTTATTATGTAAATAAAAACTACGAGGTTTAATAAAATGGAGCTAAGAAAAGCGATACGAGAGAGAGAAGAGGTGAGCAAAGAAAAAGTATGTAGGGTAAAATATTTATACATTTACATTATTACATTACAAAATAATTATACATTTTATTTCAAAATCTTTTGTATCTTCGGGTCTTCATCATTGCCGCGAATCGGTAGTCTGTGATGCTCCTACGTAGAATAAATGAAGTTTGAAATCTGTGATCCATTGCATTCGGGTCGGAGTAGGTGTAGATGGGCCAATTTAATTTTTATTACATGAAAACAAAAATTCAAAATCTTCGTGCGTGTCGTGAATCCGTAGAAATAAAGTTGGAATTTTGATTCAAATAAACAAAGAAACGTATGCTTATAGAGCGGGGTGTTAGGTTTTCAATGTAATATACATAGAAATGTGCAGGAGAAATATTTCATAAAATCCCATTAATAAAATCTTGCACATTGAATCACGGCTTAGTACACGGAATCGCATGCACAAACTGCAACAAATCATGCATATCATGTAGTATATACATACAGAAGAACTCGGCCAACCTTCTGATATCACGAAGAAAACTCCATATCTGAAAACAAATAAGATATGAAATATAGCACTGTGAAATGCTCATGGTTTTATAACATGTTTTTGAAATCAAATCACAATTCAGGAGAAATAATGTACACACTGAATCGGTCGTCAAATATCTGGTGTATATCCTTCTCCATATATTCTGCAGATTTAATAATGTTAATAAATTTGATAATATTAAATTTTTTTTGAAACGAGATTACGAAAACGTACATTGAGAGGACGTGATATGTTTAGAGCAGAACAATAAGTACAGAAAACACTCATTACACACATTGAAAGTCTGCTAAAAGTGCGAATGTAGACATGATAATACACACGTGCATTGTATATGAAGAGCACAAAATATATAAATATAAATAAGGAAATATAAATGATAAATATAGAGTGGTTGTGTCATTCTGTTTGCTGTTTCCGTGCTCTGGAGCGTGACCTGGAAAAAGGAAAAAAAAGGGTGAATAAAATGTTATGACAATGACATATTGATATAATATAGACCCCTGTCCATGGAATCGGGGCTGTGGTACTTGGTGCCTCATGCAACATACGTACATTGTAGGTGATCAGTTAATTTATAATTTATATCTTATACGTATATAATTATTGAAAGAAAAACAATTCTATCCACGTCCTTTACAAACCTAATAAAACAGGTTTCTTAAAACAGTGCCACAGCTTACCGAAGTCGTTTTCGAAACTGGTTGACCCAATTAATGGGTCACGGAGAGTCTAGTACAGTGGTTCTCAACCGGGGGCCACGAGCAGGCTATATTTAACTATTTTGTGCAGGATAACGCCGTTGCGTCTTGCATTTTTTGACGGCAGGGGGCCGCATTTTTTGACGGCAGGGGGCCACGGAGGTGTTGAGGACCTCGGTAGGGGGGCCACAGACCATGAAAGGTTGAGAACCACTGGTCTAGTACAAGATATACCTGACTGAATTTAATCAATGCGGGAAAATATGTGAAAAAAGCGTAAACGTGAAAGCAAACAAACAACAATTTTTTAACTCTTGCAGTAATTCAGGCAAACAGTGAAAACGGATTCGAGAAAATACCATAGTTAAATTTGAAAATTGTATATTGTAGTCGGTTGTTAGCTCGTCACTTTTCACGAAATATTCAGTAATATTTAGTATAACATACTTACACCAGGTTTATTCGGGATATTCAATAAGACTCTCTCAATCTGATAGAAATATCAACCGAAGCTTCTGATAAATAAAAAAAAGTTTAAACGTTTTATTCATATTGAAGAAAAAGAAATCAAGGTCTCCTTTTGGAATTTAAAGAGAAATATACTTACATCAGTAAAATGGTCAAGTCGGTAACATGGTGTTGCACAATGCGTGTTTCGTTTTAGTCTTCAACGTACTGTTAAAAACAAGGATAAAATATTATTATCAAGGTGTCATTATATCCAGACTGAATTCAAAAAATAATGGTTGTGAGACCATGTCAGTATCATGACTGCCCATCTGAAGAAACGTTAATTTTCAAAGAAAACGTAATATAATAGACATGATTAAATGTGAAATCAAAAAAGCATACAAAACAACAAATCTTAACCCGTGAAAGAATTCATGCAAACAGTGAAAACGAATTAGTGAAAAAACAGACCCGAGTTGTGCCATCGTCCCAAATACAAAAATAAAAACGATTATACAGTAATATTTAGTAAAACACACTTACACCATGTTTATTCGGGATTTCAACGTGATTTACAATATGCCTTGGTCTCAACCCTTCCAAAGATTCTGATAAAAAAAAACAGTTAAAACCTTTTATTCACATTGAACATAAAAAATACTTCCAAGGTCTAATCTAACCAATGTATACAATGTATATAAGGTACTTGGAAGAAAAATAATTATATTCACGCCATTTTTGGATTTAATGGAAATATATAAAAAAATGGTCGAGTCGGTAACATGTTGTAGCACGATAGTGATTTGTTTTAGTTTTCAACGTGCTGTTAATAGGAGAATGATTTATACAAGTTAATACAATATTAAAATATTATTATTAGCTTTCGTTACATTCAGACTGAAATCACAGAGAGTAAATGCGGGATTTGGGTTGCGAGACAATGCTAGTATCGTTACTCCATGTGCATTCATTTTTAAACAAAGTTTAATTTATTTGATATGATTAAATATGGGGGGAAAACTCGGTATTCAGACAAACCGTGAATATTTAGTAAAACATACTTACACCATGTTTATTGGGGATTTATTCGGTGATTTACAATGCCTTGGGTCTCAATCTGATAGAAATATTAGCCGAAGGTTCTGAAAAAAAATATATTTTAAGGTCGAAGCAACAATTTAATACCTTGAATATATACAAGATATTATGTATTAAACATTTTATTCATATTGAAGAAAATTAATACCAATGTCTAATATAACCAATGTGAAGCAATAACGCGATACTGAAACACGCAAAATAAAATAATAATAGAAGAGAAATCACATTACACAAATCACATACTATTTCAGCGGTTTTTAAATCGTTGATTAAAAGATGATTTTATAATATTTACTAGTTAAGAATTTGGATGTGCGACCAATGAACGAAGGAAGAAAGAACAGGAACAAGAAGGAATTTGTTTAGCACAGAACGCAGCGAACGCGTGGAACGAATGCGACGTGAAACGAACCTACCGAACTACAATGGGTTGTTCGAATTTCTCACCACAGCTCAGCTAACAAGCGACGAATTTTACGAACTTCCTGTCCCACTTTGCTAACATGCTTTATGGTACCACAGGCATGAAAATTTATTGGCATATTCAATATTAACTTAAATATCAATGTTGAAAACGGCTAATAATATTATCATGAAATTGATGCTCAAACATACCAAAATACAAACCAAACCAGAATATTAGAATATTAAAGGATTTGAATGAATGAAGTTATTAAGCATGATATAAAATACATATTAAAAACATAAAATGTAATACCATCTCTCAAAAACAAAGATACGTACTTGAATAATTCTGGTTTACGGTATTGAAAAAAAAAATGTTCGAATCAATGTGAATATAAATGACAATAAAATAAGCGCATATTGGGCAAAATTAAAACAACAAAGTTACAATATAAAAACATAAACAACTAACGTATCCCTAAAATCTCGTGTTTAATACTTCCTAGAAAACCACACATTTCTCACCACTTGTTTTACTTTAAAAGAACTCAATTTACTCCAAAAAAACGCTCTTCAGAATTCGCGCGCTCGGAAAAAGAAAAAAAAATATATCAAGTAAAAGAAACAAAGAAGACATTGATAAGACGCAGCGTTTGTTTCTAAAATAATTCTTTAAAGAAACAAGATAATAAAATGCGTGAGAAGAATGTAGGCAATCATGAGGTCTTCATTTTCACGGGAATAAATTATTTTACCGCAATTGTTCCTGATTACCTCATAGTTTCAATCTTTGCGATAACGTTTAATGCTTTACATTACATTATTGTTTACACCATATCTTTTAATAATATTAAACATACATAATTATCTTGAATACCTCAATTTTTCGAGGATTAATTTTTCTATGCAATGGATTGCTAGACCAAACAAGTCATTACTGAATATATGTCCCAAACAAACAAAACAAATTGCGTTTTTCCAGTGTATTTCATGGCAAAACGTCGTTTAATGACCAAATAAGACCAAAAAATAAGACATGCCCGGGAAAATCCGGACGCATGGTAGCCCTACCCCTGACCCTAACCAACTTGTCCTAAACCCTTTTATTCTGTGCCTACAGTTGTGACCCTTTTCCTAGCCAAAAGTGTGACCTTTTTCGTGACTGACTTTCTTTTCGCCCACCCCTGAAGACAGTTGTTTAGTTAATTTGTATCCAAATTAGGGGGCGCGGTAAAAATCACACAATAATGAAGTGTTGTGTTAGAGCTGTGGCTGTCTTCGGACGTAGCCAGAAGCACGTAAGAGCCATATGATATTGACGATATTGATAATACAAAGCGCATGCAACAGGCAATCGTAGAAATTAAGATTGCCTATCAGAAACGTTTGTTTCAAAACTCGAGATTGTAATGTGCAATTTTGTCGGCTCACGGTAAATTTTTCGAACAAGAAAAAATGGGATTAGGCACGGTTCGTCGCCGGGATTTGACACCGGCCGATAGAGCAAGAATCCCAACCTTACTCGAAACTCGCCCTGATCATAACCGTGCTATAACCTAGCCCTAACCTTAACTGAACCCTGACCAAACCCCTAATAACCCAACCTTGAACCTAACAGATACCAAGCAGTATCTGTGTGGAGTAATCTATTCAATATTATATACAGACATTGTACGAACAGAACAGTATTTTAATAACAAATAAACTAAAATGCTGCATGACGTCATTATGAAGTAACAAATTTATAAGTGATAAATTTGATTGGATAAGACGTAGAATTAAAAAGCTTCATCTTAAACCAACAAGATACAAAAATTGAGCATACCATATGTCCAATATTCTTTATGATTGCGAGAACTGTTTATGTTCTTTATCTCTATTTAGACTGGTCTACAGCCGCGTCACACTGGAACATGTTTAGCAAATATAGATTTCGATTTGTCTGTATCATTTCATTACATATGCATTTTACACACGCTTTTACGATACAAATAAAAAGAGATGATCGTGAAATAATGGAGAGAAATAAGGAATATAGGAAGTAAACTATGGACGTGTCCTTGACCACTGAGGCCTGGAATGGGTATCGTTAGGTTGGACATCAATTGAAAGTAATCTTTAACAAGACGGAATAGTATAAAAGATTGTTGAAAAATGGAGGGTTTAATTTGGGAGACTTTTTTTTCGTCTGTGAAACCCTCATTTATACTAATGATCAAAATTGCGTACTGAAGAGTGACGCAGAAAAGTTATTTAGTTGTAACATTGAAGCATTTGCATGTTGACTTGTTTATTTTTGAAGTAGAAAATGTTCATTATAGAAAAATGCTTATCGAGAATAGTTATTCTCAGAAATCAGAAATCTGTCGCGCGAAGAATATTTCACTAGGGGCATATTGGTGGTATAATTTAAGAAGTACATCTATAGAATTGTCTGGGCCTTTACAAGAATATGGTTGGTTATAACCGGACATGCCTCGTAACATGTATTTCATAAATCATATCTTCGTAATCATCAACCATATAATTGCAGTGAAATGAGATTCGGTAATAATAAAAAATTTCTTTGCATTAAAAATTACCAATAAAAATATTTTTTGTTCATGTTCAAATATTTCATCTATGGTCCGCAAGTAGGTAATTATGAAACCAATGCAAATTCTTGGATTGGCTACATTACGGTATTGTGAAAAACGATAAGAATAAGATATAGTATAACGGTGTATGAACGTACTCGCGCAAAGATAACATTATACAAGGTAATATCATATCTCGCTTCGTCGAACACAAAGAATATGCCAGTAGATAGCGATGCGAACACAGATAGAAATGTTATCTTTTACGAGTTGAAACAATAACGAAGGACGGAGATAATGAACCAAAGGGAAATGTTTGCAAATTATTTTACCTTATCTGCGTTTTGAGGGAACTTCTTCAAGGTATAATATAAATACGAAGGTAAAAACTAATCCCCATCATTCAATTTGAACCTTTCCACAGAGATATAAAGTTAATACAACTTCATTCAGCTACAATATGAAAGTCGAAGAAACAAATAGCGGAAGAGTTCACCTTCAACATTCAGATGAACTGTTGGCAATGGTAAGCAATCATTATATTTCCAACTGTCGACCACCTCAGTTTTAGGATCATCTCCAAACCGATGATAGAATAAAGCTATATTGAAATAGCTATGTCCTTTGTATTGCAGAGTCTAAAGGAGCTCTTGACTTTGGATGAGCGATATAGCAACAAAAATTCAAGGAAAATATTTTCGGAGCCAATTCATTCAAACAAAACAAAGCGATCTTTCGAGCGAAGGCACTCTCATCCAAAGATAGTGATTGAAAGAAATAACTGCGGAGAAATTTACTCGTCTTCACAGAAAACGCACAATGAAGAGTTGTCAGTTAGAAAGGAAAACATTTGCCACCTCAACAGATGCCATAATAATTTTATTGCCCCTTTATCATCAGTAATTGGCTCTTCTTCTATCGTTGTTGACTCCCTCCATTGCATCAAGAAGAAAAAGTTTCCTGCTACCGAAAATGGATTTTTATTGAAAGAGAAAACGAACATTCAGCTAATTCCCACATCTCGCCAATTCAAATCAACCTCGCCGCGTCTTTCAAAACGTAGAAACTCCTCTCCGAAGCCTTATGAAAGAAATTCTCTTCGAAATAAGGTTATTCGCAAGCAACATGGACAAAAATGCAACAATCTATTATCAACTGCCAACACAATCAATTGAAATGTACATTACATGACCCTTTCACACTACGGTAGATCTACGATAGAATTGACGACGAATTGCTTATTTACAGAGTAAAATTACGCAAATCCTGATTTGCAAAGTAGAACTACCGTCGTGCTTATTTGCAAACAAGCATTTGCGTAGTTTCACTTTGCAAATAGGCAATTCTTCGACAACTCTACCGTAGAGCTAACGTGGTTTGGAAGGGTCAACAGACTCATTACTAATGTTTAAATGTTCCTTTTATATATCATAGCTGTGTTTCTTTTCGGCCCATTGGTGTGTACACGAATTTTCACCAATGCCAGTTGTTTTGTAAAACTCTAAATCCAAGGTTCGTTATTAAAGAAAAATAACTTGAATGTATTTTGTTTTGCTGATCTGCACTGCATGTCTTGTTGTAATCTACAATGGTTAGAAATATTAAATAGAATGAAATGGTTTGGTGGATATATTGGCACTGCTTGTGGATGATATGGGGCGTTGCCTCTTACATGCTAATGTACTGGCATGCAGATAACATTCTGGTTCGTATCTCATCCCGTCCATTGAAAAGAAAAAGTCAATAGATGATACTGAGGGCAGAGTCTTTGAGAGGAATTTGGCTAGGAGGTACAAATATTCTTTCGGGCTCCTTTCCTTTCACGTATACCGTAGTACGTTGGTATCCGGACGTTTAGCTAGCGGACATTACGCCACAATTTAAAAAAAATATATCTTAAATTTAGGGTTATTGTTATTGGTAAGGTTTACAGTTAGTGACACGCAAAGATTTTTTTTCAATGTTGGCAAAATGTCCCTCTGTTATGACGTCACAAACGATGTCGAAATGACGGTTGGCTAAATGTCAAGCTCTGCGTTACAGAGTACACAACTTTACTCCCCAGTAATCATTTCCAGATTTTGTAAGTACTGAATTAAGTGGCTTTCGTCTTCAATAACGAATCAGAAATTGAGAAGATCTTTCAACACAAAACACTTTCTTTTCTTGACCACGTTTATTTTTAAAACACTACACAGCAGTAAGGAAAACAGGTCACGAACAGTATGAAGAGAAGTACAGGACAACATGAATATATTAATTCTCTTCCAAGATAAAGATGACGAATCAGTAAATAAATTAAGATTGGATTTCATACTGAAAATTTAATATTGATAAAATATTGGGAAGTTAAAATCAATTACTGCAAAAAAATATGTAAAAGTATTCATAAGTTAAAAGTTGGTTGCCGGTACAAGTAACTATTATTGACTTGCATAAATAAGGAAAATTTGTATCCTATTTGTAAAGGTTCACCTTTTCACTATAAATATCCGGATTTGATATATTTACTAATTTAGAATCTATTATTTTTTTTAAATAAATTAAAGTTTCAGTTCAATTTGTAACAGCATCATACACACTGACTGACGCTCGGGAACAAAGAACAAAATTTTTATGAAATAAAAATGAGAAATGTCCACATACAATGTCTAACAGAAGTGCACTGAAATGAAATCTGCAGTACTGTTCTGTTCTGCTGGAATTTGGCTGTGAACTATGAATTATAATTCCGCATAAAATGAGAAAAATTGGAGTACAACGTGAGGCTGGAACCAGCAGGACATTTTCGTTATTGATCTCGAAATAATTTCTCTAATCTTTCGCAACTTGGGGTGGCCATTTTCTCTGCCCGTTCTAGGAAGTCTTTGCTCGAAAAATATACTCCTTTCCGTCGCATATTTTCTTCTGCAAATAAATTGACCAAGATTAGATGAAGAAAATTTGTGAATGAAAAAAAAAAAAATTGAACAGAAAAAAATGTTCGAATCAAAAAAAAAAAAAAATTCGAATCAAAAAAAAAATTAAAACGAACAAAAAAAAATTTTGCGAATCCAAAAAAAATTTTAATTGAAAAAAAAAACAAAAAAATTCGCATTAAAAAAAAATCGGAAAAAAAAATTTTTTGAGCAAAAGTACAAAAAATGTTTTGAATCAAAAAAAAAAATTGAAACGAACAAAAAAAAAATTTTGCGAATCCAAAAAATTTTTGAATCGAAAAAAAAAAAAAAGCAATAAGAAAAAAAATTTGGAAAAAAAAAAAATTGAAAAAAATTA
>JAUELA010156639.1:0-13762 GCA_031471845.1 Boltenia villosa | reverse complement strand
ATGTCGCGCTCACATTGCGCAGATTTGAAATTAACTGAGGGTATTTCTCGATTTTCTGTTATCCTAAAATGACAACTATTGACAGAAACATTATCTGAATGTTTCTAGATAAATGTTTTCTTGATACACGTGGATTTATAAGTTAGATTCAGATTAGATTTAGATAATCAGCAGCAGCACACACATCAAGCTTCAAGCGTTAAGACGTTCAATTGCATTACTTGGAATATTTTTACGCCATAAGTGAATATTGCGTCGAATGGTATTTTCGATACTCAGTTCCTTCAATATATCATGATATATATTAAGAAGAAATCTATATTCTTAGTTTGTTTATTGTATCTGTTTATCGTGGTAACGCGAAGTTTGCACATGTGCGCTTATGTCACGTGCTATAATGTTGGAGCTATTCCGTAGTATATGGTATTTACGCTTTAATGCCAACGCTCTAAAGCCGATGTATTATATATAGATAGGTATTGGGGTCTAACCTCGGGCACAAAACATGGAAACCTTATATTTGTACTTTATATTGTGCAAAATGGGGGCCGACAATTTTTCCGTATCAGAGCACAGAAGAAATACCATACGTATTAATGCAGGATAAATATGATAGAAGATTAAGGATAATCTAATATGTTATAGAGTTTAATAGTCATGTTTCGAAAATCAGGGGTCAACGGGAATATTTGGGGAATAGCAACCAACAATTGTCTAATAAAAACCCTACCCTTTAGTGAAGTTTAGTTTATCTGAATAACGAAGTTACAATTCACCAGATGCCACCTTCATCATTCTATAAGATGTTTATTTCAGAGTTTCTACTCACACTCCCGGAGTAAGGAATCGCTCACATTGGGAACCAATTTATCGACGTCTGCTGTAGGCGCTCATACGCCGGAGAATTAATTATAAAACCATTGTTCTTAGCATTTGAGTTGCAAATCGCCAAGGGTTTTCGACCTTTGTAAGTTAGAAAATACTTTCACATGAACTCATGAACCTGATGTACTTTAAAATTTTTAATTTTGACTTGCTAGGATTCATGTTGCGCAATTTATTGCTCACCTGATGTTGTTCAAATATTGGTAAATCGGGTTTAGCTTGGACGTGGCAAATATTTGCTGATTCAGTTCCTCTTTCTCCACGATGTTGCGTTTTACAGATTACTTTGAATGATAAATATTTGTGAAGATGTGGTTTGATATAACGAGTATCACCAAGCAACTTAACAACAAGAATGTCAATTTCGAAGATAGCTTCGAGGGTATTTCTTGATTTTCCATTTCCTTATTTCGCAACTATTGGTACGTACAAAAATATGCCAGCAAATTGATTCAGTCATATATTCGTATTCTTTTTTCTTTTCTCTACTTGAATGATATTATCGGTAAGAAGCAAATTTTGAGCGATATTATTGTATTATTGTGTTGTTCATAAACGGACCTATAACCCGAATATTGAATTACGAGACTTTGAGTGCCGTGACTCGTAAAAGTTGACACCAGAACATTTATTTATTTATAAACAATAAAATTTTTTATTTTTTTTATTTGGGAATTACAAATTGTTGTCGTCATTAATGTAACATTAACCACTGGCTAAACGCACCCGAAAAATTTAAGGTAATGTTTAATATAAAAAAGGAGAAAAAAATAATTAAAATAATGTGTTATATGGACTCGATGCAATAACATTTTCTCATTTTATACAGGAAATTAATATTGTTGAGGAAAACTCCTTTGTGTACAAGAGTTTTTTTTTTATTAATTGTGTCTTAAATATGCGATCATACTTATTCAATTCGCTGTTCGACCTTGCGGTCACGATAACGGCCGCGTCATAAATCTAACCGATTATCATATTAACTTAACGATACTACAAGGTTATACAAATATACACGCCCATAGCACACCTCCCATTTTCCTGGTTGATCACAAACAATCAATTTCTCTCCTATTTGTCCTTGAAAGACTGAATTACAAAATCAGTTGTTGAATCCGGAAGATGAGCTCTAACTACGATGTATAAATAGCGTCAACAGAGGAAACCAGAAGCAACATAACCGTTTGCACGCTATGTACTGAAAAATACCAGAGCGCCCTAGAGCGAAACACCAAATCACATTGCTATGATAAACTTTCACACACTTCATAACCTAAGTGACGTCAGTAGTTCATGACTTCGACACCGCCAAACAAACAAACATGGAAAGTTTTCGTATAAGGGACTATATAACGCAGTTCGCTAATGACAACACGACGCTGGCATCTAGTCCATAAATGTCGTGATGGAGGAACATCTATTGTGGACATTTTTCACAAGGCATTAAATCAACCCCTCGACAATGGAGATTTCGTGCATGAATAGACGTCTAACTGCAGTGCCTTCCAATCCGCGGCCCGCCGACTGTAAGTACAAAAGTACAGTGGCGTTTGAAATAATTCAAATGTCACATAATTTGGCACTTTTTCACACATACAAGCAGAGCCGGATTTACCTTGGGTGGGCTGTTATACACTGTAAATATGAAGTAAATAGACATGAAGCACATACAAAATAAGACCTAATAGTAAAATAACATTGGGAAGAGTGCAATGTTATCCATTTAATAGACTAAAATGCACTTTTCAGTGCTGTAATAACTTATTAGCCGAGACTAATATTCAATTAACCCCTGAAAGTTTGCGCAGCCCCTGTCAATTACATAATATTTCGTTTAGAGGAGGAATGTTCAATTCGAGGGCATTCACAAGAAGAATAGCCTAGGGGATTTTCTTCTTCTAAATCTGCCCTTGCGCACAAACATATGCCGCCAACTAATATCTGGTGACATTTGTTTCTGTAGACGAATTTCCAAAGCTATCGAAATATTGTAAAAATTACTGAGAATGTTTGGAAGCACTTATGTATGCGAAGATGGATTTTCTGCAATGATCAATATTGAGTAAAAAACGAAACTGTTTGAAAGACGAACATTTAGAAAATCTAATAGCGACTATAATTCAAAGTCAAATATTTCATGCTTGAGCTTCATTTTATGTACTAAACAGGTATAAAGCATACATCCATTGTTTTATAATTATTTCTCAATACGTTTTGATAATGTAGTTATTGTGATGCATTTTTGTAATCACTGGTTTTGAGGTTTCTGATGCGCCCTCGACTGTTGGTTGATTACGTTGATTGTTCGGCGGAACGAAGTCTCTCTTAATATGTTGGTTGAGCAGGTTAATATAGTTCGCTTTGGAGATTCGTCGTTGCTTGCAGATTGAAGATTGTTTTTCCTGAGATTTTGTATAAAAAAATGCAGTAAATTTCCTCAGATATATAGTCAGCAACATCAAATTAGTTGATCAGGCTTGTTTCGATGAGAGAAGGAATAAATTTCATCGAATCGGCTCGGAATTGTCCGGCTGGTGTATGTCTCCTTTCCTCGCAGATTATGATTTTTCTCCCAGAGCTCGAGTCTGTAAAATAAATTCTTCAAACTTTAAAATTCGTCAAACTTGTTTAAAAATGATCTTTCAACTTAGCCATTTTTTGTTCTTTTTGTTGGACTTTTCGGCATTTTGAAAGAAATTAGGTCTTGTAGATAATCCGTCCGTTTGCTGAATTTCACACCATTGAATATATCTTGTCCTTGCTCGATGAATCTTTGAATAAAAATTGTGGTTTAGGACACACGCCAAACTTTACGCTTAGGCGACACGTCATTTCACCACAACAAATCAGTTATTTTATATAATTGTTATAGGCCCTCAGGCCCATACAGTGAATAATTTTCTCGCTGTTAAGTGGAAAAAGTAATATTCTCGAAGTGTCATAAATATAAACAATACGATACTGGTTTTGTATGAACCCAATTCACCTTTACCCTGAGGACAAACTATGAGCTGTTCAAAATATGAGAATTAACCTTCAAACTTTTGCTTAGGGTGCAAGGTAGTTATTGTGATTCATTTTAGTAATCACTGGTTTTGAGGTTTCTGATGCGGCCCCGGATTGATTTTTTTAATGTAGCCCGAGGAGTCAAAAAGGTTAGAGAGCACTGTCTTACTGTATTACAGTTCAGCGTCCATGTAATCAGTTCATCCTTCTACACGATCTTTCGATTTACAAAGTACTTTGAATGATAAATATTTGTGAAAAGAATACCACGCGATGTGGTTTGATATAACAGTATCACCATGCAACGTAACAACAAGAATGTCAATTTCGAAAATATCTTCGAAGGTATTCCTTGATTTCCCATTTCCTTAATGTGCAACTATTGGTATAAAAATACTATGAATGATATTATCGGTAAGAAGCAAATTTTGAGCGATATTATTGTATTATTGTGTTGTTCATAAACGGACCTATAAGCCGAATATTGAATTACGAGACTTTTATTATTAACACAATGGCGCAATGTTTACATATTTTCTTCAAGGTATATCAATATTTACTGAATTTCAAAAGTTTCGTTATTTTGTTGGATGAATGTACTTTTAACTTGCAGCAGGTGCGATATAATTTATTACAATTGTAAATATTTGGTAACAGTTGGTTCTCTTTTTCGTGCGATAAGTCAGTTTGAGTGATTATATTACATCGTATCATATATAAACGGAACTATAGGCCGAATATTGAATTACGAGATTTTAATGGCCGTGACTTGTGAAAGTCGACACCAGAACATTTATTTTAATATGCGAAATCAAATTTTATTAACAAAATGGCGCAATGTCTATACATTTTTTCAATGTATATTAATATTTTACTGGTTTTGAAAGGTTGCGTAATTTTGCTGAATGAATGTACTTTTAATTGCCTCCTTCGTTTTTGCTTGGCAACATGGAGGTATGTCGTATGATATGGATTCAAAAGGGACGAGAGAGATTAACAGTTGCACTCAAGCAGTTGTACTGTAGGTTGTTGTAACTAGCCATGAATACTTGCTTGCTCACTGATTGATTACAAGCGAAGTGAAGTTGCTTCAGAGAAGATTTAAACAGATAAGTATTAAATAGTAGTAAATGAGAAGTATTGCTGAGGAATATATTTACTAAGAATATTATTTTTCTTTAACTGTAACACTTATTTTATTTTATAAATCCAATCCAATAATATGCGCTATATTGATCGATTTAGTTGGAAGAACCAAATAATATGGATAAACCAAGTTTGAGAATCTGTCCAGAATGGAAAAACAAGCAATTTGACTGAATTGAGATTCAAAATAGTCCGACAAGCAGTTTACTGAGTCTGTCGTGCACATATAAATCCAATGATTTTCAACTATAATTTTCAATATGATATGAAAAAATATTCGACATTGTTTATGAGTACCCCTACCCCCAAACCCCCTCAACCACTAAACCCCCTCACTTCCTCATCCGCCAACCCGCTCCCTACAATTACACCTAGAAAACAGTGCTCCGCTCCCAACAATTTCCGCCAGGAAAATCGCCCTCCCGGCTAACGGGCCCCAGACAATTGCCATAAAAATAAAAGACTATTTGCCGTTCCAAGTGACAGATGAGAACCGTGCCTTGTACAAATGAGCGTTAAATATTAGTTTCCAACACAAATGCATCGATAAACTTGCATCAGGTGCGATATAATTTATTACAATTGCAAATATCTGGTAACAGTTGGTTCTCCTTTTCGTGCGATAAGTCAGTTTGAGTGATTATAATACATCGTATCATTTATAAACGTAACTATAGGTCGAACATTGAATCACGAGATTTTTATGGCCGTGGCATGTGAAAGTCGAAACTAGAACATCAAATTTCATTAACAAAACGGCACAATGTCTACATATTTTCTTCAAGCTATTCAATAATATTTCACTGATTTTATGGGAGGTTGCGTAATTTTGTTGAGTAATTGCTTCGTTCATTTTTGCAAATCAACATCAAAGTATTTCGTATAATGTTGATTTAATGGGGCAGAAGAATATCTGGCGGTTATATGTCGGGGAACAATCAGAACCATTTTTATTAAAATTACAGTTGCATTTGGAGTTCGCGCCACTTAAGAAAAATACTTTAACATGACCTGTGGTCCTAATTTAATTTTAAAATTTTAATTTTGATTTGCTAGGATTCATATTACGCAATTTATTGCTCACCTGATGTTGTTCAAATATTGGTATTTCGGGATGGTGTTTAGCATTGACGTGGCAATGATTTGCTGATTCAGTTTCTCCTACGTGTTGTTGCTATTTTCAGAGTAATTCAAATGATGAATATTTATGAAGAGAATATCACGCGATTTGGTTTGATATATCGGGTATCACCAGGCAACCAAACACGAACGACAATTTCGAGGTTAGTTGGTGTAAATGTACTTTTGATGACCTTATTCTTGTGGGCGAGTCAACATCAAAGTATGTATATGATATATAATATAGATTTAAAGGGGCGAGAGAGATTAACAGTTTAACTCCAGCAGTTGTAGTGAAGATTGCCACGTACGCGTGGTCATTGGTTGATTACGAGGGAGGCGAAGTTGCTTCATTGAAGATCTAAACAGATAAATGGAAGTGGTAGATAATAAGTATTGCTAATGATTGTATTTACTCAGAATAATATTATTCTTTTACTATAACACATATTGCATTCTATAAATCCAATTCCATACTATGGATTATGCTGACAACTTCGTCCAGAATTGAAAATCTAAAACAAGCAATGTGGATGAATAAGTATTTAAGTATTTAATGTTTCTTGATGTACTTATATCAACGAAATGTGTATTTTAGCTATCGCAATAGAGAGCCCTTAAATGTTGGGGTCCAAATTATTATATTAAGCACAAATACGTCAATCAAATTGCATAGTTATCAGAGTTGTGAAATTTTGGTAGCAGTGAATTCCAGCTTCCAACATAGGTCGGTTCCTCACACATTGTGCAAATATATTTATACATTGATGAATAATTTCTTAATTCATGTTCTGCAATCATTACATTACGGTAATGTATAATATATGTATATACGCTTTAATGTATCCTTATATATAGTGATAGAAAGGTAACTATCAGTGTTTAGCATTTCAATTAGTTCCGTTTTACAACGACCTCATAGTTTTAGGTTATTTTTCTTCATGGTTTGATCAGTTAATGATTGTTTTCTTACGTAATTTCGTGCAAGCGTATCAGTTATAACACAACCATAGAATTTATTTGGAATGTTCATTTCAGGAAGTATCAAACAAAGGATAAAATTAAAAATTGGGAAATATTCTATGTTTGGATTTATTTACTTAATCTACACAATAATGAATATTTTTCAGAATAACTTCATCATGAATTTCTTTTCATCGTCAAAATGTTTAAATAAAATCTCGACCCAAAGACAATTGGCAGATATCCGCGACACCAGCCGTCTAACTGAAATAAATCTAGAGGTTGTCAGAGAGGAGTTACTTCCAATATTGATCGACATCTTAAAAGAAGCAAAGTTGTCCAAAATCAGCATTATGAATCTATTTCATCCATCGAAGTTTCTTGCAGTCCTGTGGGCAATAAGTGTAAATCCGAGGATTAAAGTAAGATGAAGATTGGACAATTTTTGCTCGTAACCAAGTTTGACAATCATAGATAAAAAGACAATCAAATAACATAAAATTTACATTTCTTGGCAACTAATACTAAGATTTAAGAGTTAGACTATTTGTAACCTAATTATAGTAGCCCCTAACTTTTTGTTCAATATGTCCAATGCATAAATCTCCGCAAATAAGTGTTTTGAAAAAAAAAAACATATGAAAAGATACACATTTTGAACCAATATTTTAGGGCCTGAAACTGGATATCAGAAATAATCCTTTCAACGAAGAGTGTGTGAAGAAACTAATTGATATGATCTCCAGAGGTATAGTTATATCATTGCTGCTTCCATCACAAATGGAACATGAAGATATTGCAAGCATTCTCAAAGAGATGCATCATAGCACGCCAGTGGTAATGTATATTATTGTGGCTTTATTGCAACTACGCAGCTTTGTCAGTCAAATTCTGTGTAATGATTTGTTTTTATTTCTTTCAAGATTGATGTGCTAAACATCAGTGGAAACCTTCTCAATGACAATTCCTTGAACTATCTCGCCGAACTTATCAAGTACAATCGTATCAAACAGAGACTGATCATGGAGGGATGCTTCGGTTTTGGTGGACTACTCACACAGAGTGATAAAGATAGATTGAACCAGGAATACTATAAGATTCGTAAAATAACGGTATGTGAATGGATGAAAGATTAATTATCAACGATTAATGAAGGAAATATATTTTCATTTATTTATCCAGAAGCTGAAAATATTCTGGTTTTATTTGGACAAGGGTAATGAAAAAATCATGGTAAGTAGTAGACCAATCTTACATTTTTAATGCTTCGTGATGAAGGCATTGAGCTTCGTCTTAAAATTTTAGAGTATGATATTTTGAGAAATATATTTTTTAGAAAACAGGCGGACTACAACATGCATTTGAAGAAGAAGGTATTCGTCCATTGGGAAAACACTTTTCACGATTGGTAATTGACTTTTTTTTATAAGTATCATATTGAATGTACATCAATGTATTGAATTATAATGACGATACGTCATTAGCTCTTCTACTCTATTTGTATTGTATTGTACCAATCTGTTGTTTGTTTAATTCCATAATATTGATATTTACAGTCACTTAAACTAAAGCAGTCGTGTTTGTTCAAGTTTACAATATGTCTTCTCTTTCAGGATCACTCACACGGAGAAAAAGGACAACGTTCAGAAGTAAGTCCCAAGAATTATATACCTGTTGTGTTATTCCTACTCTACAAAATAAATTGAAAATTGATTTATATAACACTAATAAGCAATCATGTTAAGGCAATTAATTGTATTGTGTCAACCGCATCGTTGTAAGTTAAGAGGCGTCTGTTTTGGTCTCTTGAAAACTGAATAAATCAATTCGTTCGAAATTATGGAACAAGCATTCCTTCAAGTCACTACATCAGCTTGATAAAGTATAAATTCACGTTTAAATCCACAAAATAGGTGCATTATCCCAATAACACGAGCTTAATTTTCAACTTAGAGAGGACGATACGATAAATTAATGCCAGTCGTGTTAATTATAATTGGCTTGAGTATATTATTATTGAGTATAGTATTATATAATATCAATCACAAAAACAGTTACCGTATTGGAACACAATCTTCCTTGCAGGTTGATGATCTGGCACAGAAGATGGATTCATTAGGTAAAGTAAAATATTATTAAACAAAGATATCGAATACTAAATGTGTGACGTTATCTTTTCATCGCATTGATTGCACTTCATCCAATCAACCTCGCACATCACAAATGGCTCGAACTCCTGTAACAAATCCATTTATGCCAGCACCACTTTATTACATTCCGCTTAACGCTGCAGCAGGACCAGGTAGACAATTTTTCCATCATTTAAATTCTGTACCGGTAATTATTGGGTAATATAAACGTAATTATTTCAAAATAATCATATTTTATTTTTTCCTCAAGGTAACACTCAACCAAACATCTCACAAATGCTTCAAACTCCTGCACCAAATCCATTTATGCCAGTGCAACTTGTGGATTCATATTTGTTTAACTTTGCAGCAGGTTCAGGTAGGTAATTAATAAAAAAATAAAAAAAAATTAAAAATAAATAAAATAGATGCCCCGTCAAATTTAAATGATACACTTAATTCAATTTTTATATCCAAACTACGGTCATTTATCAATTATTAATCAGCAAGTAGTCCCCACCAAAATATAACAGAAAATATAGATTCAGTTTCCCTCGAAATATAACGGCGAAGACACCATTATCATTTTGGAAAACTTTCTTCATCCACCAGAGCAATCCTTTTAGCCAATGTTTTCCACAAATTTTTACAGTTTTACAGTCGCTAGTATCTTCATGTATTTTCTTCGTGTGTTGAAATGTTATAGAGTAGATTTTGTTGCTAGATACTGTTTCTCCGCCATTATTATTCAATATCATATTTATTTATATATTTATCCATATCATGTTTCCAAGTTTTCTATAAGTTTGGTAATTGACTCTAATAAAATCCCTTATATTTCAGAACATCCCCCCGTTCAACAATCGTTGTCACCACTGGTCAACACAACTTCCCAACTCTACTCTGCTCAAAATGGTGAGTCGTCATTATGAAATTCATAATTTACGTACGCATATGTATATTTATTGTGTATCATTTCAGAGCAAGATTTTAACTAAACCAACAATTCCTTCAATATGTTCCCCATGTTTTAGCTCAAGGACACCAAAAGCTGTTTCGCACCAATTACGATACACCTTTGTCAAAGACTGAAAATGAGCATATGCCAGGTAAGCAATCTTTCCATTATCATTACCATTCTTTCTATAAATTCCCATTAGTTCAAACTTATTCTCTGTAAAGCATATTATTGTATTGACTAATTGTTCGTTTTGTGCCACATTTAAACACTACCATGACACTACCTTGCAACTAGAATAGTGCGGAATAAGTTCCCAATATTTACACACAGTGATTGGAGTTTGATAGCGTGGTCCATTGGTTAAGTTTGGGCCACGAAAAGTATGCTGGCTCCTTGTGAACTAGGAGAAAGTTCACATCTACACAATCCAGTCCGCGGTTTAGTTAAGATTGTTTCTTCTTCTCTATGTTTAAGTCCAAGGTCTTAAATCCAAGGGTCACTTCTTTCGCCCAAGGTAAAGGACCTCAACCGAGCCTTCGCGGCGTCCAAGGTTTGAGGTATCCTTTTTCCGCTAAGAGCATAACTCGTGGGCCCTCCAAACCTCTGGCCTGGGCGATGCTTGTAGCCCTCCAGGCCCAACTAACCACAAATCCTCTCGGTCGAAGTTGCTCCCCAAGAACAAGAGTATACCCTGATTCTGGAAAGGATTAAGCGACCAGCCGAAAAGAAGCGCCATGCCTGCCACCACGAGACCGCGTCGCTGTTCCTTACTAAAGAACAGCGCCACACGACCTTGAAGATGCTGCACTGTTTTGAAAACGCCAAACTCGCGGAGTTCAGGACCCAAATCGACGGTATATTTGAGTGCCAGGCCAACAAGTGGATCATGTCGTTCAAGTCCACTGGAGGATACTGTACGGCAGTAGATCCTGACTTATACGAAGGGAAAGCGAAGGTCACCGTCCCCAGCAGCAAGGGAAAGATCACCTTCGCCCTGCCGCCCTTCCACTCGTGATGATTACCATCCGGGGGATTGCAGCGGGTTAGAATGCGGACGGTGGTTATAATGGCCGTTTCGCGGAAAATTTAGCAACGACCTCCGGCGTGAGCATGGTGTATCTTCCCTTCCCTTCAATAATCAACAGTTCCTTCAATATATTCCTCATTTTCAAAATAAAAAATAAACAAAAAACATTCTTACCTCATTGCAAATCAGTGTGATGTGAATTAATTTATCATTGTCCATTCCCACTGTGTAAGAAAAAGAGGTGTTTATCAAGCCGAGAGTAGACATTTCAAACCACAAAAATCGCTACAATGACCATGACCAATAATTTTGCACACAAAAATGTATAATGTGTAATTATGAAAATATGTCGCACACCTTTATCCACACACAAGTCAAATATCAAGCAAAAATAAAATCGATCTCAAAACCTTCGATTTCACAGTATTGCGTAACTGAATTGAATCGCTGAAGATTTAAAAAGTCATCTCAATGAGTGGAGACTGAGCAGGATATATAAATCGTGTAGACACATACTGCTCATGCGTTGGAAGAAAAACGTAATGCTTCCAACAAATTATGACATTTTTGGAGTTGATCCGTCGCACTTGATCGTGATTTATTGCGTTGATCAAAAATATTCGGGTAAAGGTGGGAAATGAGTTAAATCTCCTCAAATATATTATGGTGAAATGTATTGTTATGCAAATTGGGATTGTAATAAATTTAATCAACTCAACATAAATGTCTCTCCCCCCCTATCTTCATATTTAAAATCATGCATATTTTACTTGATGCTTTCCAATCAAAAGAACTCGCTGTGAAGCAAATAAGGTTGAACAGAGAATGCAAGGCATCGTCTCTGACTTTCCAGATACTAATGCAGGTAAAGTGTTTTAACGATGCTAATATGGATGCTCTAATGAGGATGTGCACATGTGAATTATTGGAATAGAAAATCTTTAGACATATTTCAGAGGAATATTTAAATTTTTTAACAAGCCTGAAATTAATTGAGTTAGGTCGATATAGTCCATGGTTGGCACCGCTTCATATGATCAATTCACGGTATATTATTATCACGGTTAAATCGGTCGAAGCCTCTAAAGCGGCAGCCAATATGATTGATAGGGAAAGTGGCAGTCAAGTCAGCATTGATCCCATTTCAGAAGACTCATCTATAAGTACATATAAATTGATTGTCTTTAATAAGCTGTTTTTGGTGTAAATAATGAAAATTTAACATGAATGATCTAGAAATGGACTTCGATGTGAATATTTCTGCTTCATCAGATAAATATTGTATTTTTTACCATCTTGAGAGGCTTATATGTGATATATTCTGTACATGTATAATGTAATTTGTTTAAGTGAATTTATCAAAACTCATTTTATTACTTGCAGATAATGTATGCTTGGACAACGATGAAAACACATTGTCCTTCTTCGATTCAATCATGAATGAAGTGAAAAACTTGGATTTCGGGGAAACTAAAAGTTTGTTAATTCATCATTCTTCAAAACTTCCATACATCCAATATGAATATCGTCCAAATATCATCTCAGACTTTTTCCATAAGATTTAGATATTAAATGGTTAACGAAAAAACGGCCACATGCACGCTTTATTAGGGAGAGCTAAAAGTCTTAATAATTCATTGCTATTTTACCCACTTTCTGTCAATAAATAAATCCCAACATGTTTCTAATGTTTTTAACAGGGTTATCTTAATGCTTTATTTTGTAAATCTGATGAAACATATTTTTATAAAAAAAGTAACGAGCACGCATTCAAGTCATGGCCAGATTAACATAATAAGAGAGCCGTGCACTGGATGCTTGCAAGCAAAAATTTGTTAAAACAAATTAAAGAAAGAGTATACTATTCCTCTAAATTATTATTTTCCAATTAAAGAGTAAAATACATGACCCCAAAAAAGTTCTATTTTCTTTAATTCCATTTTATGTAGTATTAGAACACGAAAAAGGTGACAAAAAGGGGGCACATTACCTAACCAAACTAAAATAATGATTCATAATGTCATTTAATTTGGGCTCTTCATACCATGTGCTACATGCCCCGCACCATCTTTATCCACCGCTGATCCACACAGTAAACTAAATTCCGACTACGGCTTGTATCCGATTCATACCATACCATATAAAAATTAAAATAAGAATAGGACGGCAAGTATTATTTTGTGCTACATTAAATTTAACTCATAAACCTAACGGCTTGATTAGAATAACATTTTGTATATGCACGGAATTGTGCTTTTCACTCCCTCTTATCTATGACTCCATTTAGATGATTTCCTTAGATATAAGTGAATGATAAAATTGTATATACATTCTTCGAACAATGCTGGTACTTAATAATTCTGAGTAGCAGATTGACAAATTCATTCATATTTGTTCGGCTTTAATTTCAGGAAAATCATTCAACGTCGCAGGAGAAGATATGTCCCATCTGGGGGGACATTACAGAACATTCTTCGTAAAACAGTTAACGAACAATCTCGCCCAAACAAATAGCGAACACCGTAT
>JAUELA010156528.1:0-13763 GCA_031471845.1 Boltenia villosa | reverse complement strand
TTGTTCCTGTCCGTTCGTGTCTGTTCCTGTCCGTTCGTGCGGTAATTACCATGTTCGTGCGGTAATTACCAAGACCCATGAATTTGTGTCATTTCCTCGCGCATAAGTACAAATAGTAACGTTTTTGATATGGTAACAATTATGAATGGTCTAAGCGCTAGAATTGTGTTCTACCCTACTCTGTTGTATAATGTTTTGCTTGAAAAAATTACGACAAGGCAATGGTATACGCGAATTGATGACACAGTTTTAGTTGGAGCTCTGCCATTCAGATCTATGAATGAAGAACTCGTCAAAAATGAGGGCGTTAGAGGGGTGATATCTCTGAATGAAGAATACGAACTAAAAAGATGGGTGAACACAGAACAAGAATGGAAAAATCTGGGGGTTACCCCACTTTATTTATCTACGGTTGATTTGATTGCAGCCCCCTCTCAGACCAATCTAAAAATGGGGGTAGATTTCATAGGAGAATTCAGAAAACAGAAACAAAGTGTTTACATCCATTGTAAAGCTGGCAGAACCCGCAGTGCAACTCTGGCAGCCTGTTATCTGATGATGACTTACCATTGGAATCCTAATAAGGCCGTGAGCATGCTAATGAGAAAAAGACCTCATACATGGCTGAGACAGAAACAATTGGATGCTTTGGATTGTTTTTATGAAGAAAATGTAAAAGATTTGGACATTGGGACAAAAATATAAATCTTTATTTATTTAATTCAATGTGTTTGTTATGAGTTTATTTTGTCACTGTGATATAAAATTGATCCTGGAGTTGAGGGGCCGAATTCCACTATTTTTCACTCCCTAATTACCAAAATGAAACGTGAAAATGGTAACATTAGATAGTTTTTCAGGGCTGTGGAGTCGGTACATAAAATTTCCCACTCCGACTCCTTTATTCACTATAGTAAATAATTAATAAGTAATGCTGATCTGTCATCTGTGTCAAGTGCTGACATGAATTATCAGGCCTATACAACTGCAGCAATCTATGGCTCTGAGTTACAGGTTCAAACGTTGAAAATTAATCAGTCTAAATTTAAAAAAATATTCAAGAATTATTCGGAACCAGTTCGAACGGTTCAAACATATTATGAGTCGGAGTTGGTACATTTTTTCCCGACTCCGACTCGTGTCAAATTTGCTCCGACTACGACTCCACAGCCCTGGTATTTTTATTAAAATACAAAATTTTGGAAACAACATCCGATGCGAGTGAGTCTGATCTATTAGTATCTTGGTGAGCGTTGTAGGTTGAATACTTCCTATTTCATGTTTGGTATATTTGTCGACCACTTGTGGCGAAAAATATGTTGAGGACGATGAAAATGTGTGTAAAACATTGTAGAAAAACCAAGAACAGTCAAAAACGAGAGGCTTTCGTTTCCAATACACACAGGGTTCATACCCTTTTGATGATTCCAAACCCTAGTGGATTGCCAAATTTGCTCCCATACCCCATTATCTTGACTGTCTATATAATCACCAGTCCTACCAGTTGACAGTATGATTTTCAAAGATGTTAATAGCTTGAATTTACTTCAGATATAGCTATGTGGAATAACAGTGCTAGTTAACAATCTAACATTCTACCCAAGTATAAATTAATAGCCTACATGAAAATTAAATGAATACAAATATCCAGAGATCAAGCCCCATTAGTTGTTTTCTATACCCCCAAGGGGTATGGATACCTCCGGTTAATAACCCCTGCCATAGAGTTTAATGTTAATTATTCGTCAATATTACACAGTTCACCAGTCCACGAGATGCTTGCATTTCGATTACTCAGAAAACTTTCGCAACACAACTACACTTGATTTTACAATTTCCATCAACACATCCAGTGTGGCCGTCATAATAAAACAATGAAAGAGGAATAAAAACGCACAAAACTAACGCATTCTGTGTGCTTCCACTATGAAAGATTGAAAAAAATACAAAATTTTCTACAAAAATTATTTATTTCACTACAAACAAGATACACAAAGTAACAAAAATAGAACATTTAATACAGAAACTTAATGGTTACAGAATGTTTCTACAGAAATCGTGTTTCAAAATACAGAAGCAATTGCAGTAAGCGAAAAAATAACATTTCTTGCACAGAATAGCTAATAAAATAGCAGAATTTCCAGTTAGAACTAAATCATATTAGAATTTGATAAATTCTTACGCCATCTTTACAAAAAATTGAAAAACGGATTTTAATTCGGAATATTGGATTATTTTTGAAGTTTTAGGCAACCTCTATCTATGCCTTGGCAACCCCCATCTATGTCAATGTTACTTAACCTTACAGTGAGTTGTTAGTTGGGATGCAGTTAAGTTGTATAAATATGCTTATAGTTCCAAATAAGCAAAGAGTTATGGAATGTTATTAAAGCAGTTTTTATTCGTTGAATAAATATTAAATTATTCCACACTATACTAACTATGACATGAAACATATTGAACAACTTATTGTGAATAAGTAGTATTGTGATTAATACTACTTTTTTATTCCAATTGTTGTCTCGCTATCTTAAATTCATGCCCTTAATTTGGGTTGCCATTCAAAAGGTTAAGAAAAAATAATCGTAAGTTTTTATGCCATGTACTGCGTCAAAGGTTGTCACTACATTGCATCTTGCAATGTTATAAATCATTCAGTTGGTTTTATTATTATGCCATATTTTTCTATGCTGACCGCTGTTTTCAAAATGACGAAAAATGAAAGTTTTATCAATCTATACAGTTTTTAAAACTAATTGATACCTTGCTGAAGGGTATAATAGGATAAAGCAATTCAAAATCTTACCCTTGGGTAGCAAGTTGGGTGTTAACATATAATTTAATCAAAATATTCAATTTAAGAATTAGTGAGATTGTTTGTTATCAATTAATAATTCCACTTTCGAAATTAACTATTTTTTTTTGAAAATGAAAATATCTCAATTCTTCAAGTATTTATCAGCACTCTTCGCCCTTATCACGTGATCTGTCGGCACGGTCTCCGAGCACATAGGACACGTGGGATCGAGGTTGAGGAACTTCTGATATTCGCTGTAGAGCGCAGGAAAATCACACGATGGACACGCGCACAGATCTGTCTTGACTATGTGACGTCCCTGTGTGAAAACAATAATATTATGATGTCATCATAATTCTATTGTTATGTCATTCATGACTGTATTGTGCCATCAGAACTAGTTCTATGGTGCCTCTTTCAAAATGTAACAAACAAGCAAAAAGTAAGATGTGCTCATATTGGTTCAAGTGCAATACAATTGTGATGTATAAGTAATATCTGAGAGCTTCCTCAGTATCTGTGGCTTATTTTACCATAAACTGTGGTCTAACAAGACACCGACTGTATGAAGAACAAGGAAATTAAAAACATGAAAAAATCTAATAAAAAGTTTACAATATGCTGTGAAGGAACATTGGGGGACCATGGCGTCATCTAGTCAGCTATTCCTTCTTACAATAAATAGATATATTAAGTATAGAGGCTTAGTCGAAATAATGGGTTCACAGCTTCACATATGCAATATTGATCTTGTATGCCATTAATGATACTATCATTCCACACCTTTTTTGAGTGATGTATCATATTTACCCTCGGATCCACCGGAAAGCCGTAGCAGGCTTATACATTGACGCATGATGCTACCATGATGGCTTGCGAGCATGCGGAACTTAGAGAGGGAAGGAAAGCCAAGGTCACACGAAAAACGCTCTGTACTGGTGAGGAGTTCAGCGTCCCTAGTGACTTACTCACAGCGAGGCTCAAGGGTAAACACGGCATATATTGAAGTGAGGTGATCAACAAGCGTGCAACATCGTGTACGTGCTGAATAAATCTGTGAAGGTGAAGCCGAGATTCGAACTCAGAACCTCTTGGTGAGCATAGATGACCAGCCGCGGGCTTTAACCATTCGGCCACCGGACAGCCTTTAGGTAATCCTTTGGTTAAGCGGCGCAAAATACATTCAATGCAAATAAACATATATTTAATATTTTCCATGTTTGTTCCTTTGATGATTATCAATAAATCATTTACTACTTTTTTTACTCTTAAACTCTACTGCATAATAAATTTTATTTTTATACAGCCTGTAGTCAGATTTTCCCTCTTAAATTTTCTACACGCCTTTGTGGCCCACATTCTTATCAATTTTACTCACAGTTGCAATACAATATGGAACTTGGCTCTTGCAGCCCGGACACAGAAGCTCAGTTTCAGGAAGATCGAAATCACAGTATGGACATGGAGATGTTGATTCATCTTCATCTTCTGTCTTTCCGCCTGATTTTCTACAATGACAAGTTATATTTTATCTTCAATAAATTAACGGAAAAGTTAGGTAGGATTACCACAAAATGGAGATGAAACGAAAGCACCAAACTTTTGGAAGCACTCGTAGTCGTTTGACTCGATGACCTATTGGCTATCTATTTATGTGTTTTCAATATATTTTGCCATTTTCTTTATTTGCCTGCATTGCTTTTTGGTTTTATACATTGTTATCAATATACACTTATTGCATTTTCTTGGAATCCATGAATAAATAAAACATTTCTCTCTATAAATGATCTCAGCAGTCAACGACTACACTCTACAAGCAAACCATTTAAAATGGATTACGTCATCACAGAGTACTCGTTGATTGATGATTTCATTACAACATCTCGATCAAGTGAAACATTTTATAGAAATCGCATTCATAGACACTAGATCAGTGGTTCTCAATGAGTGAGAATTCCTCCCCGGGGAGGAATTTAAACAGTTTAAGGGAGTGAGGCATTTTAGTAATACAAAATATAATTAGGAATATATAGGCTACTGCCAGTAAGCCATCAATAAATAATGAAAACAAACGTTGCACATTGAGTTGGAAGTTAAAATAAATATTTGAGTGATTTCTGCAACTATTTTGATATAATAAATTACACGAGTTTCTGCAGAAAGCAGGCATGCGGAAATGTAGGCGGCTTGGGCAGGGGATAGGGAGGAATGTATCAAAAAAGGTTAACACCAGTGCACTATGCACTAGATCAGTACTTCCAAACCTTTTTCAGTTCGCGACCCACTTTTATTGCCATTTTTTCTGCGACCCGCAATGAGATATTAATATATGAGAAAAGAAACAAAGTACCCACATGCAATTTACTATTCATGCGAAACTTGAGCTTGCATATTGGATATTATCGGATCAAGTCGAGGTTTGATAGTAGACAGCGTAGCATTAAGGGTGTCCGTTTCCATGCTAATCTGCTAATCTAATCGAAAACTGTAACATTTAGAAATGCTTCGTGACCCACTGGATGGGAAGCACTGAACTTGATGATATGATAATTTCAAGATTTCTATTTATGTAATAAATGTATTCTCGACATGAAACCGCCGTGGCCATTGGGAAGACCAAGGCAGGGATTAAACGAGAATATCTGTTTTGTTCTCGGCAACATTGATTTAAAAGAATTTTATCGCAATCGCTATTTCTTTTGCCCAATGTTGCACTAAGTAAACGGTATCGAATTATTAGTTCACATTTCATGATGACCGATAAAATGTAACCTACTGTTTGTGGTGACTGTTTAAAATTGAGATTATATTTCATCAATGATATTGTTATTTTACTATATATTATAGTTGAAAAGTATATTAATGATTAAATATTATCCGACATGTCGAAGAGAGTAGCGTTTAAAGGGGATGGTTTTTACAGAAAATCCACGAGGGGCGCTAGAGACACATTTCGGTTGCAAATCAAAAAAAAAGTTTTTCTTTTACTGAAAGCGCAAATATTAACGTACGAATATAAAATTGCCAAATAAATATGTAATGAACGGTAATGATAAAGAACTAAAGAACATAAGTGAAATAAGTTTCAACATTTTAAATCTCGTCATGAACAATGAACGAAAAGAGTTGGGCTTTTTGTTAATTTTCTTTTCCTCTCTTTTTAAAGCACTTCAACCTTATCATGCTCCAGAATTCTTATAACAAGTAATAAAAATGAGGATCAGAGGTTTCTCTATTGAATAAAAGACCATTTTTGATTTCGACTACATTTCAGATCGCTTGCAGTGATTCTCGGATATTATGACGTCAAAATCGTCATCGCGATATATTCAATACTAGATGGGGAAGCGTATTCTGTATCGGAGGACCGAGAAAATAAAACGATATATGGTCATTATTACCTGACAATCTGTTCAATTTTCCTCTTATATTTCTCATCAATCTTATGCCTGTATTCTGGTCTCATCAACATCGCTGCGTAGCTGAAACTGCTTCCTAGAAGCCCGGCTTTGTGGCATTCGATGACCGTTGATGTTAGGATTTGTACGATGTCTGAAAAAGAAATATTATACTTGTAACGTAAGGATTAAGTGTGGAATATGTGAATGTAGATAAAAAGAAAAATATATTGTTGATTCTGTGGCCATAAATATATATTTCGGGGCCAGCCTATCTTAAAAGGGCCGTAATTCATTAAATCTGGCTCTCAGATCGCAAAAGTGGCAGCCATAGGGCATATTACACACATAATTCACGTCAGCATTAGTAAATCGCTTTGAACCCAATATTGGTTCAAAAATGCATTGTCACTGTGACATGACAATAAAGCGGAAGACACTTGATTGTTGACGTCACAATCAATCAACATTCAAACAGCGCAGCTATTTGTTTTGCTTTTTGAACTCTAACGACTTTACTTTGAGTAAATAGAACAAGCGTAGAAGCGGGAACGGATGTTTTGAATTATGCACGATGGTTATTTATTATGCAGAAAAGCACAAACATTTACTGAAGATAAGATTAAAAACACTTTGCAGATGAATCATGACATATAATAAGTAAACGGGGTTATAGAGGTTCAAGTGGGGTTAAATTGGAAGCCTAACACACTTTCACGGATATGAACTGCGTGAAGTTTATATTCTTATACGTAATCATGTAAAATATGATAATTTAAATGTCATGCAGCATACAGTTAGAACTATTTTTAAATGTGTAATATTAGGATTTATTAAACAATTGAATGAATACAATAGAAACAAGATCATGGCGAATGACGTGATACTAAATTTATTACATAAATCAGTGATGCTGTAATATTATCAGGATGTTTATTCATTTTAAAAAGCGAATAAGAACTTTTCATGTCAATGTTAATTTATCATTTATCTATACTATTTATGTAATGATTGGTAGTATGTACAAGTTTGGTAAATTTTGTTGTTTAAGTGAATGTTAATGTTAATGCTATTTTATAATCTTACGTAAAGAAAAACAACCAATCACCACATTTTGTGGGGAATGATGTAAAACATACACCGGGTGAAAAACTAGCGAGTAACAAAGGGTGTGCTCACCCCCTAAAAAAAAAAGTATACTGTAACATTTTGAATTCCATGCTAGAAAAAAAAAATACAACTCCATTACAGATTATTACATGAAACTGAGAGAAGCGTCTTCAATGTGTTGTACATCAAGCATTAGAGGGTGATGAAAACCGCTTTGGCGCAAAACGTCTGAATGCCAGCATTGCTTCTGCTTTCACCTCATTTCCAATGAATGGGAATACATATTTCCCAACTACGATAATCTGTCATTGAACCCTTATCACAGAGTTAATTAGACGGATAATCGTATCATACTGAAGAACACGTGTTTCACCGATATGAACTGCGCGAGGTTTGCATTCTTATACGATATAGACATACGAATCCAAATCGAAAACATTTTTTCAATTTCTATTCCGACTCCATTTCAGATGATTTATATGAAACTGATAAATGGGTGTGTCGGGTTTCACAGGTCAAAGTTTATGGATCTTCAATGCTTTATACATTAAGCATTAGAGAGTGATGTCATTGCCTCTGACTCTAACTCGTTTCCAATGAATGGGCTGAGGATAATACATATTATCCAACTAAGATAATCTGCTACTGAGCCCTTGATCGAAATTAATTAGACGGGTAATCGTATCATACAGAAGAACATATGTGTGATCCGCCATTTTCTATGTTATTCCAACGAATGGAACTGGAATGAACGGTTATATCGGTTCATGATTTAACCGGAAGTATTTGCATTTGTTATGAGCAATTTACCAAAACTAGAGTCTTCTGACCGAAGTCAGACGCGTTGATCAATTGCGCCATAGCGTATATATTAAGGCTGAAATACACGCACGCGGCAAACTCGCGCGTTTTAGGTTTGTTCCTATATAACCGCGCGTAACTGCGCGTATTCGAATTCCGCACGGCTATATCAAAACAAACAAAAACGCATGAAGGCTAAAATACACGTACGCGGTAAACTAACGCGTTCTTGGTTTGTTTTGATATAGACGCACGTAATTCGATTCCATACGTATCCGTGCGGTTGCAATGAAACAAACCAAAAAACGCGTGCGTTTACCGCGTACGTGTATTCCAGCCTTTAATGCTGATGAAAATGAACATTTCAAAACTTCCCAAATATTTTTTATTTTAACGAATTTTATCCTGTCTACAATAACATATTCTAACAAGTTTTATTACAGTCACAACGTGAACTTGTCGATGTGAAAAAATATCGATCCTTAGTAAATACTCAGGTGCTTAAGAAAGGTGCACTTCATTGTCCAATATCACCTATGAAGAGGTGATGAAACAAAGGGGATCGATCGTATTTCCAATTTCATTTCATACCGCAAGAGAGAGAAATTAATAATTTGAACCAATAATGAGTTTATGATTGCTTTTTTTTATGATTGTTCGATTTTACCTGCATCAAATGAAATGAATGAAAGTCATCAAAAACTATTGTGAAGTCATAATCCAGCTTAAAGCCTCAAATTCTACATCTGTTCGTCGGCGCCTTGTTCAGGACAATTTTGTCATTTTTTCGTCGTATAAAACTTACAGTATAAGCGATGGCTTCGTCTGTTCAGTTCAACGTTGGAAGTGTACTAGGATAATTAATTAGTGTTGGCTATTTTTAAACTTTTTTTAACTGGACGAAGGATTTGGAGTTTTTAATTTTAATTAATTAGGTTAAGTCGAAGTAGAATTTTAAAGAATATTCAAGGTCATTTAGGTTATGCAGTTCGTGAAAAGTTGTCACAGAAACAATGATTTGATACCTCGGTCAATGGTACAGATCTATTGATACTGCGTTTGTACGAAGGGAGGTAAAACGAAGTAAGATTCCCTAAAATTAGAGAAGCCGGAGTAGTGCAAGAGCTCTTTTCATTTTTTGTGACAAAAATTTATACGCGTCATTTTTAATAGATTAACTTGATCATTGGCGGTTCATTAAGCAGATTTTTTGTCACAGTATAGCGTTCAGTGGTTAGCAATCACAATATCACGAAAAACACCTCCCTGATAGGAAGGACGAGCACAGGCTTCTGCATTTAGGCGCACCACATAATATCACCTATTTGATCCAATTTCCCTTTTCAATCATCACGTCATTCATCAATTTTTATATTTATTTATGACAATTTTTTATTTTTTATTTATTTATTTACGTTAAAATCCTTAATATTGTAGTATTTGATCTGTATTTAATATAATTATATTTTCAATGTCAATTTATATCTACTCATCAATAGTATTGTAATATCATATGTCCTTAGGTATGGCTGACGTAGATGGCCCCATGGTCGTATCGCCATATCCTTTTCAATACCAAGTCAGTATTTATTTATTTTTATCTTATTTGTATGTTATATATTTCACATTGTATTATTTATTAATGTTTTTCCTTTCATTAGTTGAAAAAATTTTCCAAAAAAAATAAACTCTCTCTCTCGCATAATTCTTAGCAGTTCACTCACTGAACTTATATGACCTACAAATCCGAAATAATTAAATGCATAATCACTGCTTAAGCAACATGGGGAGGGGGGCCCAATTATTCCATTAGTTTCAGTTGAGCAGTCGACACTCGCTTCCGCACATATTAACGTTAATCTAATTTGATCCAGTTTAGTTATAATATAGTTCAGTTAACTTACTTGACGGATTCTAATCGTTAATTCAATAATCTTCAATAAACTGAAAACTAGGCTGATGATAGATCCAGTTTCTGGGGGTCAACGAAAAGACGGATCGGACTTGCAATGAACTATGCGATCATAGTAGTTCATTAACATGCTCTGTGTGTGGTGGTGTTGAAAAGTTATGGTCTGTAACGAATGATCATCACTTGAATTGAAATATTTAATAATATCAAAATTCAACTTTATAATTCCCTAATCCCCTCTCGTACGTTAAGGCATTGTCAAAGTCATATACGTATAATACATATCAATGTTTTCATTTTTCCTATATTTTCTGTCCATTTTTTGGGGGACATTATTTTAGCCTGTCTATGAGGAGTAGCTAGTGCGAGGAGCAACAAGTCACAGGAACCAACAATTATGACGTCATCTTACTTGACGGACTCTAATCGTTAATTCAATAAACTTCAATAAACTGAAAACTAGGCTGATAATAGATCCAGTTTCTGGGGGTCAACGAAAAGACGGATCGGACTTGCAATGAACTATGCGATTATAGCAGTGCATTAACATGCTCTATACGTGGTGGCGTTGAAAAGTCATGATCTGTAATACACGCACGCAATTCGAATTCTGTGCGGTTCCGCACGGCTATATCAAAACAATCCTAAAACGCGCGAGTTTACCGCGTGCGTGTATATCAGGCTTAGCGAATGATCATCACCTCAATTGAAATATTTAATGATATCAAAATTCAACTTTATTAATTCCCTAATCCCCTCTCGTACGTTAAGGCATTGTCAAAGTCATATACGCATAATACATATCAATGTTTTCATTTTTCCTATATTTTCTGTCCATTTTTTGGGGGACATTATTTTAGCCTGTCTATGAGGAGTAGCTAGTGCGAGGAGCAACAAGTCACCTCAAGTCACATCAAGTCACCTCAAGTCACAGGAACCAACAATTATGACGTCATCTTACTTAACGGACTCTAATCGTTAATTCAATAAACTTCAATAAGCTGAAAACTAGGCTGATAATAGATCCAGTTTCTGGGGGTCAACGAAAAGACGGATCGGACCTGCATGCGATCATAGCAGTGCATTAACATGCTCTATACGTGGTGGCATTGAAAAGTCATGATCTGTGAAGGCCAAACTACACGTACGCGCCAAACTCACGCGTTTTTGGTTTGTTTTGACATAGTCGCGCGGATCCGTATGGAATCGAATTACGCGCGGTTGTAATGAAACAAACCAAAAAACGCGCGAGCTTACCGCGTGCGTGTATTTCAGCCTTGACGAATGATCACTTGAATTTAAATATTTAAGAATATCAAAATTCAACTTTATTAATTCCCTAATCCCCTATCGTACGTTAAGGCATTGTCGAAGTCATATTCGTGTAATACTATTAATGTTTTGATTTTTCCTATCTTTTTTTTTGTTCGTCTTTTTTGTGACATTTTAGTACGAGGAGCAACAAGTCACCTCAAGTCACAGGAACCAATAATTATGACGTCATAACGACGTCATAAAGTCTTCCACCCGTTAACGTCTGTGATGACAGACTTATCCGTCAATGTTTACTACATGCATTTAGAAGTCGCCAATGCAAAGTCATATGACGTCATTTGTAAAAGTACGTACATACGGAACTGAGTGTAAAAGGTCGCGCGCCTTTACTAGAAGACATTATACCGCAGTGACCTCCGACAATTGTACTAATTGGATTATTTAGTAGTTCGGAAACCGATCAAGAAATTATCAGTGAAATAATCCCTCGGGATGAATCAGAATTAATTGATTGTTTTGCGAGATAACGAGGGGATAAGCTGGAGATCTTGTCAGTGATTTAAATTGCAATAAACTAAAAACAAAATTGAGTTCAATGAAAAAGGAAAGAAAATTTAACTGTCTTTATATATATTGGAGTTATCCTGTATAAAACATTCAGTCAGAATTCGGAGTTATAAATCATGGTAACAAAGAACGAAAATGATCTGCCATTTTTTTGATATAAGGGTTAAATGATATGTATTTGGCGCAAAAGAATATTGTGATAAACCCAACTGCATAATCCTTTTATACATTCTGTGTGCTTTACCGTTTATGGCCAAAATGCATTGTTTATAAAGATAAAATGGTATCCGGACATTTAGCGTACGGACATTTAGCCAATGGACGTTTAGCCAATGGACATTTAACCAACGTATATTTAGCCAATATTTGCAGGGGGACATTTAGCCAACATTCAAAAGATTATATCTTAGAGTTAAAGTTAGGCTTCAGGGTTAGAGTTGAGGCAATGGTTCGGTTTAAGGTTTAGGTTAGCTCCAGGGTTAGGACTGTTAGGTACAATTTTTCGAAAAAATAAGGATTTTCAGCTTTCCTTATTTAGTATCGCCAAATACTCGCATTCATGATTTGTATCTTCAATCAGGAGACCAGTTAAATTTTACTGAATTTTGAGTTAATATGAGAAAGTTACAGTAGCTTTTCTCGTGGCTTTGGCAATGATTTACTTGGACGGCAATATATTATTAACAACATTCGCACCTTTCTACTTGTTTGATGACTTTCTTTTGCTCTATTTATCCTTCCAGTGTTTGATAACATATCATCTATAACAGCGCTTCTCAGTCGGTGGGCCGCAAAGCTATTTCAGGTGGGCCGCGAAGCAGGCCAAAATGTTACAGTACAAAAAGCGAATACTTTGATCAACGCGTGTTGAGTATTATTGAGTAGAATTTTAACAGTAAATTAAATGTGTTGTTAATTTTATTTATTTCTCACGAATATATTTGAATTTTTTATTGTCATTGCCGCAATATCTTAAAGCGGTCTCCAAAAAATGTCAGTAAAAGTGGGCCACGAAAAAGGTTTAGAAGCACTGGTCTATAAGTTAAGAGCAGACGTTGCTCTGTACGTGGGTTACTGGGTATGATAACTCACATTGACAAATGTTACAGGCAGTGACAGAGATGGGCTTCTAAACTCGATATAGGCTAAGGCGATAGGGAAAAGGGGTGAACTGCAAGCCCCTCTGGGTAATTTTGCAAAGGGAATCAATTTCGGGTTAATTCAGTATAATGATAACAAACAAGCAAGTTTTATAGGAAGAAATATCTCAATTAGTACAGAGATGGAAAACAATAAATATATATATACTTTGAGAAGTAGGCGTACGTCGTGGTATCCGGACATTTCGCCAACATTCAAAAAATAATATCTAAGAGTTAGGGTTAGGGTAATGGATAGTGCAAGGGTTAATAAATATTGGCAAAATGTCCCCTCTGCAAATGATGGCGAAATGTCCGTTGGCTTAGTGTCCCGGATTCGTGTGTCGTATACCCTCAGTATTCCCAGCATTGGATACAGTCGGCGTACGTTCAAAGAGGAGAGCGATGTATGCTACGGCGAAATAATGACGCCACGATGTTGACGTCAGAATTTACAATAAAGTGAGTAGCTAGTTTGTGTCTGTTTCACTCTCTAGCGTTGACATTTTAAGATAAATCTGCAATGAAATATTACGTATTTGACCCGAACTGGGCGATAATTTGGTTTATTTTAGGGATGGCGCCGAGTCTCGAGTCCTCGCCAATGACGTCTTCAATTTCCCGATTCCTTAAAAATGGTTGTTTTGAGTAGTCCCATTTAAAAGGCAATATATGCCAGTAAGTTAATGTTACTTTTTTGCGTCCTGGTCCTTTTCACTCGATCTAGTGGATTTTGATTATAATTGTTTTTGTATTAGGGATCT
>JAUELA010156307.1:0-13772 GCA_031471845.1 Boltenia villosa | reverse complement strand
TTGTTACATTGTTGCATAATTGTTACGCACTGATAATGCAACAATTTCCCGATCTAATCGAAAACTGTAACATTTAGAAATGCTTCGCGACCCACCTGAAATAGCCGGTCGCGACCCACTGGTTGGGAAGCACTGAGTTAAATGACAATATAAACAGAATAAAAACAAGTTTGGCTTACCGATGGCTTCTCTCACGTATCATTACTATACCTAAATTTGAAAGTGACATCCAGTTGAGATCGAGGTTGAGTGGAAAACACATTCTCACCGAAGGCGGACTCCAAAATAACATCTGAATGCTCATACCCACATAGAGCAACAACTCCTTCTGGCTTCTGGACTCTCTTGCACTCATTAATGAATTTCTTCAGGTCGAAATATTGAGCATATCCTTCATATGTCTTCATTTGATCTTGTCAAGCTTGATTTGATCCGGACTAATATCCGAGCGAACAACAAAACGAAAGTAAGGTGCCTATGCAGTAATAGATTCCGTCACATCCGCCTGTTAACGGCCAACCTTCCATTCAGAGCTGTTTCCTGAAGATATTACCAATACTTGCAGTATAGAAACACTCCAGTTACAAAATCAGTCTTTACTTTTGTCAATACGATTTTAACCTAAATATTGACCAAAAATAGCAAAATTTTTGCATTTCCTTAAAATTTGACTGTTAATTTCATGTATATGTATCATTCAGCATATCTTTTGGGAATCACCTCCGCCCCTCAAGACTCTCAATTTCCAATCAACAATGGTGTATGGAACAAAATTTATTTATAAAGTTGTCCGGTGCAGCTGCTGTCCGGTGGCCGAACGGGTAAAGTCGTCGGCTGGTCATCTATGCTCACTTAGATGTTCTGGGTTCGAATCTCGGCTTCACCTTCACAGATTTATCCAGCACCCTCACAATGTATCGCACGCTTTTTGATCACCTCACTCCAATATATGCCGTGTTTACCCTTGAGCCCTGACGTGAGTAAGTGACTGGGACGCTGAACTCGTCGGTGCAGAGCGGTTTCACGTGACGCCCGCTACGGCTTTCCGGTGAATCCGAGGGTAAATATGATACATCAATCAAAAAAGTTGGTTCCTAAACTGGAGGTGTGTTGACGCAGTTGGCACGGATTGGCTCTCGTAGAGGTCAAATGCCAAATTGGCGATATTCACTGAGGCGTAACAGGTCATTTCTGGTGCACCGGTTGATTGGAAAGTACCGAATATTTTAGTAAGATTCAGTCAATTTGGAAGTATTTAGATTGAAAAATTATTATGAGTCGTGCTATACAGATTGTGAAGAAGCATATGCCATCAATAAAGTTTCCTATCAGGCACAAATTGGATCCCAAACTATCGCCAGAACCAATTGTGACCACTCAGCAGAGGGCTACTCCAAGGACGCCTGGCCAACCTGACACCATAGAACTATTTCGGGTCATTCCTCAAAGATATCGACGCAGACCTATTGAAATTCATGAAATGGAATATATAGAAAGAGGAGGAGCCGACTAACACTTTGATTCTCCCACAAACATTGAACAAAAAAAGATTTTATTTTATTTAAAAATGGAGGAAAATATCAGTAAACCGGATGAATTCAAACTTGCATTTAAGTATTATAAACAGAAATTGTCTGCCCCATCCTTTGAAAATGTCATTGACTTCAACAATGAAGAATCACTGAAAGGACAAATAACTGCAGTTAGCATAGATGAACATGATATAAGTCCTTGTGGAATACTTAACTCAGAAAATTGGAGAGTATTCACGCTTGATAATGTTCCTGGGCTTTATTTTCTTACTGATGTGTTTTCCGAAGAAAATCAGCTTGACTGGAGCCGAGAGTGTTTGAAAAATTACTCAAAATCTCCCTATATAACCAACTTAGATGTCCATCAGTCGAAAGAAAAACTAGATGAAATGTGGTGCCAGAGTAAGAGTTTAATTTCTGATTCACCGGAGAAGAATTTTGATCTCTTGAAGCAAACTCCAATTTGGAAATTACGTTGGAGCACGATAGGATACCATCATGACTGGAATTCAAAACAATATAAAAAAAAGAATAGATCAATTTTTCCGGCAAATCTATCTGATATTTGTACGTACATAACAAAAACTCTGGGATTCCTAACTTTCAAGCCAGAAGCAGCTATTGTTAACTATTATCATGCGGGTTCTACTCTATCCCCCCACAACGATACTTCTGAAGCTGATCTCCACTGCCCCCTTGTGTCTATCAGCTATGGCCTTCCAGCGATATTCCTGATTGGTGGCGAAACCCGTGATATCAAACCAACGGCAATACTCATCCGTTCTGGTGATGTCATAATAATGACAGGTCAGTCACGCCTTGCTTACCACGGCATACCAAGAGTCATCGCTGATTCTAAAAAAGAGACGAAGGAAATGGACGCTTTGTCACTTTATCTTGAACATTCTCGAATTAACATCAATGTACGTCAAGTCGAATCAGAGAAGTTTCAATTGCCTTTATGAAGATGATATATTGCAAAAATGTGAAATATTATTGTCAGAATTTTCGATGAAAACATAACTAACAAATTTTGATGGTTTAAATCAGTGCTTCCCAAACTTTTTCAGTTCGTGACCCACTTTTATTACAATTTTTTTGTGCGACCCACAATGAGATATTAATATGAGAAAAGAAACAATGTATCCACATGCAATTTACTATTAATGCGAAACTCGAGCTTGCATATTGGATATTACCAGATCAAGTCAAGCCTTGATAGGAGACAAGCTCACAAGCAACTTAGAATTAAGGGTGTGCGTTTTCATGCTGTTCCGAGCCTTCGATTTAGTTACATAATTCTAATTGTTACATACTGTATTTGTTACATTGTTGCATGATTGTTACTTAATGACAATGCAACAATTTACAGATCTAATCGAAAACTGTAACATTTAGAAATGCTTCACGGCCCACCTAAAATAGCTTCGCGACCCACTGGTTTAAAGGTTCCAATTATTCTGAATATATTGATTTAAATGTGAGGTTCCATCTACTTTCTAAATCTGAATATGTTATGTTTTTTCTTTATATTTATTGACACTTCTTATATGTTCAATTTCTATTGACATTTTTGAGTGAACAAAATAATATGTAGCTATTTCATTGTTATTTATCATTGTATTTGTTAATTTAGAATAAAAAGGCAATGAAACGCTCAAATTATAGTCAAATTGAAAATAATGCGGAAAAATCTTCAAGAAAATCTTCCTTTGTAACTCCCGGCAACGATCCCTTTCCACACAACACCTTGAAACATCGGAGAACAGTCTTGGAAAGAGCTGAAAAGTTTTTATCTCCTTTGTATTTCAAGAATGTCAACTTGTTTGGCAGGTATTGTGAAATTCTTATTCATCCTAGTATCCTATGAAGACCTACGAGATGTCTAATGAATGCATCGTAGGCTATGTGTTTCCCAAACTTTATGCAGCCCCAAATTCCTGTCACCTTCAATGGTGTCCTGCAAACCATGATTATTTTTTGCATCAATAATGTTAGAGCAGGGGTTCCCAAGCTTTCTTATGCTCCACACCCCTAAAAAAAATTAATATGCTCTCGCACCTCTAAAAAGTAACAGTTTCTTTAGAGATAAAGAGGATGAATTTTTTTAAATAATTTTTTAATATATAATACTAGAAAAAAAGAAATATTAACTCTATCGTCCATCCCTGAAATGCTTTCTCGCACCCCAGGGGGTGCAGGCACCCGTGGTTGGGAACCCCTGTGATAGAGATAAGAAACCTGCTTTTCTATGATGTCATCTCCAGTAAAGTCATATAAAAAATTTGCACCTTATTTTTACAATTTTTGTTGGGGGAGGGCTTGTTTTGAAGCTGGTTGTCGAGAAGAACATTTATAACAAGAAAAAACAAAGTACAGAACATAATCCCTCAAAAAATTTTCAGAGATTCTCTAATAGTCGAGTAGCAGTAAATTCAGGCGAAATGGCAGAAATAATTCAGTGGAGATTAGACCGTTGGGCTCATGAATTGCCATGTACTTAAGTTTACATTCTCTGCTTTAGAATTATATTATTTTAATCATAAAGCACTTGTTATTTTCCCAGATTACATTTTAGCAAAGATACTGCTTCTTTGATTGTGCATATGAATTTAATCCACCAAAATATACATCTCATTTTAATTTTTTTTTAATTATCGTAATTTAAAAATTTAGAATTCCTTATAGCCATGCATAAAATCTCCCCCAAAATGACTAAGATTTTCGACCGAAAATAATGCATATTATGAACTGAAAATTACGGTGAGTAATTGTAAATTTCTCTCAATATATTTTACTTGTTCACATTAGATTATACAAACATCGCATTCCTGTGAAGTCCATCAAGCATTATGGTCCAACGGATGATGCATATAAGGAAGCCGTGAAGCATAAGAAAGAATTCAAGTCTCTTAATATCGGAGAGAGTTTTGGTACAACGTGAGTTTCATTGCATATGATGATAATGAGAGAGATCCATATAATCAACTTGTCATTGAACAATATGCGATATTTGTTTCAAAAATATATTTCATCCATCTTGTATATGCGAGAGCATTTGAAAAATACTAATTTTCTTTGTTTTTCTAATAAATGTGACTCAATATAACTATTCATACAATTTTAATGTACAAAAAACTTGTAATATCCCATTCATTTTGACCATTTTTAAAACAAATAGGTAGGCTATTTTATAACTGACATAAAATCATAAACACCCTTCTTCTATATCTTTATCATAGTCAAAGTAACAGGTTTGATATTTCCTATGTTTTAACTTCCATTGACTGCAAAAGTTCAAAAACGTTATGGAGGTCTTCTCATTGGTTAAGACATGGACATTTTATGAAACACCATCATCCCAACTTGATTCTTCATTTCAGATTTACAAGACATTGGTTTGAACTTGTCATTGAGATCCCGGCGTCATGGATAGGATGCCATGTTCAGCTGATATGGGAAGCAGGCAAGAAAATTTTTACACATATATATACGTCAATGCTTATTTGATGATGACTGCCATGTTCGGTCGTTAAACTGATATTTTTGAGCAATGGAAATCTGAGGGAAATTTAACGTGAATATGAGTGTAGCCAGTGCAGCAAACGCAGTTTCAGTGATATTATAATCAAAATTATAACCTAAAATGACCTTCACTCATACAAAGAAGTCTATGAACAAACTAAAAATCGTATACAATGATGCATATTAAGTTTTAAACATTCAGGGCTAATTAATGCAAATTGAAACCAAAGTCTTGAATTTCGATGCTATGAGACATAGAATGTTATACTCTTTCCTCTGCCAATGCAATATATCTAGTAACATGTATGTATGTAATTCTCTTGTTTTGTTTCATACTGGGTTCGTTTTGCATTTCACTGTATACTGAAGCCTCCGTGAGTTTTTTTTAGTGGTGTGGAGTGCATTTAACGATGTCTTTTTTATTTTAACCTGTTTTTGTTTATTATCTTTACTTTACCTGAACCTGCTCGAATTATTTTTATCCTGACAGGTAGTGAAGGGATGTTATGGAGGGATGGAGAGCCAGTGTTCAGCTTCACTGCAGAAGATGAGAGAGGAATCAAGAAAGCTTATACTATTACTGATAAACTGGCAAAAACTGATAACCGCAAGTAAGCGAGACATAATACATTGATTGATTGGGTCATGATTGATATCTGCCTAAGAATAATATTTATTATTCATTTTCATACTTGCTGTCATCTTCATATCATAGAAAATCAAAAAATATTCATATTTGAGCTCGTATCAGTGCCGTAAACCAGGGGTGGCCAACTTGTCTCTGGTTGCGATCAACTTTGAAATTCCCTATACTCTTGCGATCGACTACGATTAAAATGCCTTCACTAACGGTGATAGCGAACTTCACTAGAGCCTAGAGTGAAACAAAAGTAAAAATGGAAGAATTCACGATTTAATGTATTTTGAATACAACAAAAGAAAATGAGAGTGGTTTAACATTTTTATTTTAATTCCATCAAACTCATTAATGAGATGCCTGAACTTTTATTTTTTGACCAACTTTTTGTAATCTGTGATGTACCCCCGACAAGCACAGCTTTAAACAATCACGCAAGTGGCGATCAGTCCATACAGCACGATTTTTGGTTTTGAATTGATTCATAAAAGAAAATTGCGTAAATGAGTAGAACCGAAAAAAGAGTAAATATATTCAGCGCATTATATCACTTTCGTAGTTAATCGGAGTCGAAGATAGTAAGATACCGCATGTAGAGAAGTTCAACGAGGGTCGTTCAGTACATGAGCCACAATAGGAAGCGGTATCGAACGATGGCCGTCCTACTAATGTAAACCAACATTCACTTGAAATCGCCTACTCTATGAATACTATGATATTATATTTCCAGTCGAGTCAATAAAGAATCTATTAAGTTCGACTGTGCGATCGACCCCTGTTATAAACCATTAAGTTGGTTTTAGTGTTACGCCATATTTTTCTATACTTACCGCTGTTTTCAAATTTTTTTTTTCAAAATGACGAATAAATAAAAATTCTATCTTGTCACTACATTGCATCTTGCAGTGCTATAAACCAATCAGTTGGTTTTAGTGGCATGCCATATTTTTCTATACTTACCACTGTTTTCAAAAGTGTGTATTTTATTTGCCCCAAGAAACTGATTTATCAAGAAAAATTTTGCAAAATTATCAAATATACTAATTTTATCGTGCTGGCTGCATCATTTACAAAATGTGTACCGTATAATAGCGCAGTATTTAATTATCAGATCTTATCATAACCTTGATTGAAACCCAAAGCCTAACTGAACCCCTTAAACATTGCTCAAAATGATCTACAATCCTTGTTACCACTTAAACTTTCACTCTAAAACACTCTAATAATCAATACTTCAATGACTTATATAAAGTTCTCTTCCTCAAATACTTTTTGCTCTTGCCCGCAAATATTAGAAAATATCAGAATGCAAATCATAAAGGGCCGTATAAACGAGAAAATAAGCGAATAACTCTCCGGATCATGTTTTTTTCCTAGTGTAAATCAAGATTAGCGAATGCTACATCCGTATGGCCAATATATACTACACAGATGTGTTCCAATCGACGGTCAAATTGAAATGACTTCATTTGTAAAGAAAGCGAGCTTGCCATTTTTTTTTTTTCTCCAGAACAACTATTTTTTGTGAATTTTTTTTACGCTTCAGCAGCGAAAATGCTCTTGGCGCAATTTCTGAGTAGTTGGAGATGAGAGGAGGAAAAAATTGTAAAAAAGGAGCACGTTACTTTTATTAAACAAACAAAGAAAATGGTCAGCCAATACAGGCTTTCATTTTAACATTTTTCTCTTTCCTCTAGCATCAAGCTAATGATCTCAGTCTCCTGCAACCGGCTACTTGGAGAAGGGAAGGATGGGATGATCAATCCTCCAGATATGGACAAGAAGTTCTCTCTCTCCCAAGCAGATGTTGTCGCAGTGGATGAAGATGCGTATGAGACATTCCTTGATCTGCAAGTCATTTATGACATCACAAAGGTCAGCTTTCATACCAAAACAAAGTCAAAATTATTGGAGTTTAAGACAAAAATAATACAAAAAAGTAAATCTTGAAATAAAAATTGGATGAAAAATATGTAATTATCAAAAATCAGGCCACATATTCTGTTTTGAAAAAGTATCTGTGTAGCACAGTTAATACAAGGAAGAAAAATTCATTTTATTTATTAAAATTGGTAAGAATATTCTGTTACACCATTTACAATTATTACCAATGCACTAAGCTTGAATCTTTTTTTTTTTTTGATGGATGTATCATATTTACCCTCCGATTCACCGGAAAGCCGTAGTGGGCTTATACATGGACGCATGATGTGACCATACAGAACTTAGATAGCGGAGGAAAGCCGTGACCAAGGTCACGTGGAACCGCTCTGTACCGGCGAGGAGTTCAGCGTCCCCAGTCACTAATTCACAGCGAGGCTCAAGGGTGAACACGGCATACAGTGAAGTGAAGTGATCAACAAGCGTGTAGGTGCTGAATAAATCTGTGAAGGTGAAGTCGAGATTCGAACCCAGAACCTCTAGGTGAGGTGAGCATAGATGACCAGCCGACGGCTTTACCCGTTCGGCCACCGGACAGTCGGACATCATATGAGAGAAATAAGTAAATTTCACGGATTGAGAAGTATTCCTGTTTTTATTAATCATATTTTAGACGTGAATTGATTTCTTCTCTCTCAGGCTCTTCCAGAAGAAAGTCAAAGAAGTCATGAAGCTCTCTTGTCTGCAAACAGGATGATAAATGAGTTGGTTCGGGGAGATTTCACAGAGCAGGTATGGAAAATGTTGTAAATAATCTCCATGTGTACGTTGTTTTCAGTTGGGGTGGGAGTCATTTGTTTTTTGGGCCATAGTCAAAGTCGAAAGATTCAAGTCGAGTCTAAATTTTTCACCTGGGTAGATCTAGAGTTCGATTTTAAATGATTTTTAACCGGGCCAGTAGGGGTGGAGTCAAGAGATATAGACTGGGTCTCAAGATGTTGAATTCATCTCAATCCTATTTGAAGCCTTTAAAGACTTTAAAGCATTATTTTACAGTATACAGCATGAAGGATGTGGGGATGAACCTATTCTAGGTTGTAATTTACTATCATTCCAAAGAAAGAGTAAAATTACAAATTTTGATGACTTTTTCAGGCTTATGCTGATGTATATAAGATTGCCTCTGGATTCTTTGGAACCAAGAATAGGGAGGGACAGCATGTTGTGCATGCGATGGGACATTGCCATATTGACTCGGGTATGATCTGGCTTTTATTATGTCATAATCAATTGAACTTTGTCAAACTAGGAGAAAGGTTTTGATTTATAAATAAAGGAATTGATTCAATTAATGTATCATATTTACCCTTGATCCACCGGAAAGTAGTATCGGGCTTATACGTGGACACATGATGTGACAATGCTGAACTTGGATGGAAAGCCCTGACCAAGATCACATGAAACCATCCTGTACCCAGTAATTCATCACATCAAGGGTAAAGATGGCATATTGAAGTGAAGTGATCAACATATGTGCAGTGCACGTGCTGTAGTACTGAATAAATCTGTACATGTGAAGCCGGGTTTCGTACCTTTGAACCTCTAGATAAGCATATAGATGACCAGCCAACGGCTTCACCATTTACCAACCGTATAAATCCATATTTTCAGCTTGGTTGTGGCCTTACAGGGAGACAATACATAAATGTGCACGGAGCTGGATTTCAACTATTTCTCTCATGGAGAAGTATCCACAATTCACTTTCACTTGTTCTCAGGTAAGTGAAAGATTTTGTTCTCTTAGAACAGTGGTTCTTAAACTTTTTTGAGCGCGACCCAAATCTGAGTTTTATGAACACTCGCGACCCAAACCCCAACATCGAAAAAATGTGTTTTTTAATATTAGTACTCATTTCAAATACAGACAACGATTTATTAGAAACAGATCATTAACTCAGTGTGATCGATGAAACTGAAATTTCCCTTTCATTATATCTTCAATGCACGGCTTTATTTTACTGAGCACAATTGTCACCAGGATCGAGGCGATTGCGAGTCTTGGTTTTAATAACCGTCAGTACCGACCCATTTTTGGACCCGCCGCGACCCATGTTTGGGTCGCGACCCATACTTTAAGAACCACTGTCTTAGAAGTCATTGTTATTTACTTCTCATACCACTTGCATGTTCACAGGCACAACAGTTCTTCTGGGTGAAGGAAAATTACCCCAAAATTTATCAAAAACTGAAGAAATGTGTCAAACGAGGAAATTTCAAGCCAGTCGGTGGAACGTGGGTAGAAATGGTAAATTTTTAAATTTTTTAAACATTAGTATTCTAATTCTCAAAATGGGTGGATCGATTTGAAACACTAAAGGACCGTATCAATGAATGTGTTCAAATTTAAATGTCCTCTCTTCATCTCTCTCGAACAACTATTTTTGAGAGATTTTTCACTCCCCTAACGAAAATACTGGACTTGAACATTAGCGTGCATACAATCAAAATCCACTAGATTGAGTGAAAAAAAAGCTAAATTAGCAACACTTTCCTCGTGCCAGTAATATCATTTCGTTGTGATGAACAACATTACCCAGCGGGATTTAATAAAACGGGAAAAAATTACAAAACTAGAAAAATACTGCAAAGCAACAAAGCAATTGACGCCGCTGTAAAGTAAAATTTTTTTACTTATAAAATAATCAAGTCATTCAATATGACCCTGCCTTTTTCTGATTTAGATATTACATTATTATTCGGTTTTGAAAGTTTAAATATATTAGGAGTCAAAGTCGGTACATTTTTCTCGACTACGACTTCGACTCTCGTGACCTAAAAAATTACTCTGACTCCACAGCCCTTGACTTTACATCCTATTTTCACATTTTTATTTTCTCTATTTTTTCACTCTTCGATTGTCAGGATGGTAACCTTCCAAGTGGTGAAGCAATGGTTCGCCAATTCTACTACGGTCAAAAATATTTTCGAGATGAATTCGGAATCACTTGCAACGAGTTCTGGCTCCCGGACACTTTTGGATATTCTGCCAATCTTCCTCAGATCATGAAAGAAGCAGGAATATGCAATTTTTTAACTCAAAAATTATCCTGGAATCTTGTTAATACATTTCCTGTAAGTACTAAAATTGTTGTGCACCTTATTACGAATTATGATGGAAGAATTGTTTCTGATTTGAATTATTGAAACCATAGCCAGGGCACCATAATTATGATGTGTGATTCAAATGGATAGAGATAGAATTTTCATTTTCCGTCATTTTAAACTCCAAAATTTTGAGAACAGTGGTAAGTATAGAAATATATATCATGACACTAAAACCAACTGAATAGCTTAAAACATTGCAAGATGCAATGCAGTGACTGGTGGTAAACATCATTGTCTCATTTTATGCTGTCATTAACCTAATACAATATGATCAATGGTAATTTTGCCAATATTTGACTAGTCAATTTGGATTCATCAATTTTTTAATATTGTATGTGTCAGGAATTTTTAATTGCATGCAAACAAAATTTATAAAAATTTATATTATGACCATGGGATTGTATCTCATTGAATTTATGTTTTATTTCTCAGCATAACACCTTCTTCTGGGAGGGAATTGATGGAACAAAGTAAGTCTTGAAATGGTTATTTTTGTGCATTTTTCTTCTTTAAGCTGGTTGACTTGAAACTTTATTATTATTGTTCAGGATGTTATCTCATTTTCCGCCTGGAAATAGTTATGGAATGATGGCAACTGCAGATGAGGTGAGGAGGTGTAATGTCTTGTGCTTTCATCTTTCACTGCGTGTCTGGTCGTTCTCTAACTGACCTCTAATAATTGCGAAAAAGACGGTGTCTTATTTACACAACATAACAAAACTTAGTTAACAAGAAAATCAGTCATTTTCGTGCTTGTCACGACAGCTTCAGACACTGAACCTGATTAGCATAAACTTCATTGTATTTATTGTTAGTTGGTGCGAACATTGGACAATCACAAGGATAAAGGAAGATCAGATGCTTCTGTTTTCTTATTCGGACATGGAGATGGTGGTGGCGGACCAACGTAAGTGTTTGAAACTTGTGTTGCAAAATATTTGTTTGCACGTTACGTTGTTGTCCATGCCAGGTTGTGTCATCACAAATCCTTTGATTTCCTTTTTGCTCCAGACTACCTGATTTTAAAATCCAGAATTCCATGTTAGGTCCCCAAACTCTTGAATCTGTGGGCCCAGCCTGAAGGAGCCTTAATCACATACTCATATTCTTGATACAATAATGTACTCAAAGAAACATTAAATTATATATAGTAGCCTGTTGAAAGTATTTTCAGAGTAAACAGTTTCAATGACCATATGGTCCTTTGCTGATCCTATTCCATTCTCTTTCATGAAATTACATGTAAACTGTTGTCATCTTAATATTATTTGATATGGCAAAAAATCAATTTCTTCTTCCTCAGTATATTGTATGTATGGGCACACAGCCACACACACATACATTGACTCAGTAGATTATAGTTTTTCTTATTATTTAAAGAATATAATTTTTCTCTTTATTCTTCGTTTAATTATGATTAACTACTTCAATTTTTCCTTTCATAGTTAAACTTTTTTGACCCCTTTTTCGACCTTAACTAGTGTGAGTTGTCTAATTGCAAAAAAAACTTTCTTAGAACCTTTCGTCAGAAACAATATTTGAATACAAAGTATCATCAGATTTGCACAACACTTTTGAAAATAATAAACTCAAATACAGATATATATTTCCACAGTGAAGACATGCTTCGTCGATTATCACGCATGAGCGATTGTGCAGGACTGCCGAAAGTCGAGATGTCGACTCCTGACAATTTTTTCTCTCAAGTCCGAAAACATTCCGATCGACTTTGCACTTGGGTCGGAGAACTCTTCCTGGAACTTCATAATGGAACGTATACGACGCAAGCAAAGGTAATTCTGGATTTTTTTCGTTCTAGAACGTTTCAGCCAGTAATTTTTCAGGTTAGAATGTTTTTGCCACTTGTTTACCAACACCAACCCTGTGTTCAAAACGTTCATGTCTGGAATGCATGTTCACCAATTATTACGTTCTCAATGATTTTTCAATTATTACTACTGTATTTCGTTATAATAACTGATCAATGCTATTCTCTCAGTTGTCTGTAAATGATAAATGGTTTTAAGTTTTATTTGCTATGACCATAGCTTGTTAATATGTTAAAAGTGTTTCTTTGTTTATTTTATGGTTTCTAATCTAACAGTTAAGTGAATCCTTAGTAACGGAGAAGTTTATTACTTATAGTCAGATTTCTATTTTGCCTTTGTAACAATTTTATTTTATATTTCTCTCTTAAGGATAATTTCCACCTTTTTCTTAATTCAGATCAAGAAATACAACAGAAAATGTGAAGTTCTTCTTCATAATGTCGAATTCACATCAGCTCTGGCTTGGCTTCTCCAAGATGCAAAGAAACAGAAGGACGGATTCACTTATCCGAGCCAAGAACTCGAAAAATTATGGAAATTACTTCTGCTGAACCAGTTTCATGATGTTCTGCCTGGAAGTTCAATCGAAGAGGTTTGTATTTGACCTTCATAATGGCAAAATTTGACCTTGATTAGAAAAAATGACAACAAATTTGACCTTGATAAAAAAATTTGACCTTGATGAGAAAAAACCAATCCTGCATTGCAGTCTATACTCAGCATTATTTTGTTACTTCAGGTAAACAAGGATGCATGGGAATACTATGAAGATGTCACTAAATCTGCTGAGTCATTGTTGCAAATTGCAAGTCATGATTTTGTGCAGAAGACAAGCTCCTCCAACTCTGTTGTTATAAACACATTGGCATGGGAGAGGAAAGAAGTTGTGGAGCTGGCTGACAAATCTTTGGGTGAGAATACAGCAGATAAAAGCTTATTTTTCATCACTAGTTTTTATTGAACAGTGAACTTGAAATGAACAAAAAATATGACAGGACACTAATACAATTGCAATACACAATCAACTGATTGGTTTATGACATTACAAAATGCAATGCACTGTAAAAATCGCAATATGAAGTGCAAAATCAAATGCCAAGATTTGTGGAATGTCATACGGCAAACCGTTGATACTTTCTCTATGCTTCCTTGCAATTGTGGATCCATGTGTAGCGTAAATGACAAGGATGCTCAAACAAGAAT
>JAUELA010156088.1:1992-13778 GCA_031471845.1 Boltenia villosa | reverse complement strand
CTTATTCTCAACTGAGTCATCATTCCAAAACGTTCTAGAAAATCTAGCATAATACCCAATGAAAGTTGTATTAAATGCATCGAATTCAAACTAAAGCATCCCGAGAAACAGCTTTCGTCCACGCCATTGCTTCAGCTTCCGTCGCATACACAGTGACCAAATCATGCTCGGCTGGGTTACTCGCGCCGTGCGGATGCGATCCCATTATGCCAGGTAAAATAGCAGCAGCGTAACATGTCCTAATCCGTATTGTATCGGACCTGGTCGAACTTTCTTTTACACATTTCACAGATTTGTCAACTATTACTATACCCGCTGAAAAAGCAAACCACGATTGGAAATGGGGAGGATGTAATGATGACGTCAAATACGGAGCGGCGATTTCACGTGAATTTATTGATGCGTACGAACGCAAGACCAAAGCGAGATCGTATATGAACGAGCATAACAACGAAGCGGGAAGGCAGGTAGGCATATCAGAGAGCATCATTAAACCAATGGAGCCGATCGTATATTGGCTGCTGATGAACTCACATACCGAGGGAAATGGTGATGTCACATCCCATTCTGATTGTCGGAATAGTGTTGCGACGTCACTACTTTTTCTATGTATTGCTGCTTGCGACGAATATTAAAATTTTACCGGAACAATTATTGAATGATAATGGGTTACAGATACTGTTGAAAAATGTGAAATTTAAATGCAAATGTCATGGCCCATCCGGAAGCTGTGAACAGGAAACTTGTTGGATGGCAATGCCGTCTTTGAGAAAGATTGGTCATTTACTTCAAGACAAATATGATGCCGCTACGGAAATGACGAAAAAGAGACATAAGGAAGCCAGAGGGAGGGTAGAGATTTTGGTTCCAAAGTGAGACTTGATATGATTTTTTTAAAAATGTAGATCTTTAGCTTAGAGATTAAAAAATTATGTTCAATGTTTTTAGATTTCCGTGGTTTCAAAACCCAAGTCCTGAGGATTTGATATACTACGAGAGGTCACCCGACTATTGCCTGCCTAATCAGAAACGCGGAATTCTTGGCACAAGAGGAAGACAATGTAATGCAACATCAGACGGAATAGATGGATGCAAACTTCTCTGTTGTGGAAGGGGTTATGTCACGAAGAAACACGTCAAAGCAGAGCGTTGCAACTGTGTCTTCCATTGGTGTTGTCAAGTGAACTGCGCCGCTTGTAAAAAAGATTATTACATCAGCATTTGCAAATGAAAACGCACAATGAATGAAGATGGCTTCCTCAGCGTGTCGACTTAAGGGAGGTGTTAGATCTCACCGAAACAATATAATTCGGAGAGTAGTTGTCCATCAACGTAAGAGTCCGAAGTATACCTGGCACTTTTAATACTCTTTTTTGTCATAATATTTTACATTTAATATTTTGGAAAATGTAAATATGAATAGTCAAGTAGTGACGAATTCACCGAACTACTACAATGCGAAAATCTTTTTTGAATTATGTTTCTTTATATTCTTATAGACGATGATCAACTTAATTTTGTGTATGTCTTCTAACTTCTAAAACCATAGTGTTACTATCTTTTTGTGTTTGCTGTACGCACCTCACGCTCTGATATAGCAGCAGATGAACTACCACGCCGGTTAAAACTTTCGGATGTTATTTATTGCTATTAACCTTGCGATGGTCGACAGAGAAAGTACCTCGATTGCCATCTAGCGATTTTAATCTCATGTCGTCCATATCGACTGATATCGTGATGTCAGTGATCACTGATGTCAGTGAATGTAATCTTTCGACAACCAGCATAAGAAATCGCTTCCTACCCTTGTCCTGGCTCAGTAAATTATTATTTTGATTGTATAATGACTCTTTTAACAATCTGCCATATTCTCTCCTTTCCGTTGTAATTGATGAACACATTTGAAACACTATTTAAAACTTTATTTGAAAATTGAGATAAAATTCTCATTCTTGGAACAGAAAATACAACAATTTGATTTTGCATTGACACAATACCATCAATGAGAATAGCAACTACATATTACAAATGATTAAACACACCATACTACAGAATAAAGATTTTGATACAAAGAATTAATTTACCATTAAGTTAAATATATTATCCATGCTATTATACGACTGAAGCGATCCAACTTGGTGAAGCTGTATGATCTTCAAACATTTGGCAATTGGATAAGGAAATATTCAGAAATACTGTACTATGAAATATTACACGTTGAAAGAATTGAAGTTGGTTCGAAATGAAAATGATATTATTTGGCAGTTAATAGTGTATGCCAAAGATATATCTTGAAGAAACATGAACGATAATTTGATGACAATACTGATACACTTATGAAAAATATACTTTATGAGAGTGTCGGATTCTCTTATAATCTCAAAGCATTTGCCTGGTATGTTGTGGTGCATCAACAATACTATTAGTAATAGGCTGAGTTGAAACTTAAGTATTATAAATAAACAAAATCATTTGATAGAGATAAATATACTCTAGATACGATTGCACACAATAGAGTTATATATGCAATATTTTCTTATTCTTCTAATTCAAAAGTGAGCATGAATGTAATTGTCTGCCTTACCCCAATATGTATATCTATGATGATTGTTCCTAAATATATAGATTTAGCACAGTGACACTTTTAGGATTATTTTAGCGATGTTTTCAACCTTTAACACCGTAATACCAAAGAGAAAGTATCAATTTGAGTACATTTTAATCTAATGGGGAAATAATTGACTTAATTATGGGCAATATTTGCTACAGATTTCAAAAAGATGAAGCAGCACTGAAACAGATGTTACACAAATAACTGGGTAATAAGCAGCAAAGTTGCTGCAATAGGCAACTGTTTATGACTGAAGAATTGCTCATATAAGACATACATAATAAACTCAAATTTAAATTGTTGTGGAGAGTTCAAAGTTTGTACAAATGTCAGTGCGAAATACTTCCGCCATTTTGTGAAATCAGTCAACTTCCTGTACATAGACCTGCATCCTTAGCATCTTGCGATGATGCACAAAAAAATTCGCATTTACCGAATTTTAGTAAAAAAATCATTCTCGTGTCGTTTTCTTCAGGTTTACTAAGGCTTTCCGGAAAGAAATTGGTCGAAGGTGCTTGTGCTTGACTGGCCCCTAACGGTAGTGGTGGTTGGTGAAGAAGTATTGTATGTGGTCGCCTGCGTACGAGATACAGTCCGTGATTTACTCGCACCACGTCGGCATCGAGGCCCATCTATGCGAACAACTGTAAAGAAAAAAACGTACATACATGAATAAAACAGCCAGCAAAAGAGTAAGTAAAAGTTAAACCTGTTCGCTATGTATTACATATTTGATCAAGTTAAATTTGAAGTGCGTGGGCTAAACTTGGATTGGAAACTTGATGTTTAGGTTAGCTACCGGTGCTTAATATTTTGATGATCATGTTAAATTCATCAACAAGAACCCTCACAGAATTCTCAGCAAATTTAACATTATGCTTGTACACCGTTTTTTTCGCCTAGGAATGCAAATTGGCGAGTAGTTTTGTTTTTCGGACATTCATTGATCAAATATGCAATTTTAGAATTTCCATTCTTGAATTCCAGGAACGGAAGCGACGTTAGTTCTGATCACTACTAAAAGTAATACGCTACTTGACATTCGATCAATAACCTAAAAGTTTGATTGAGGACTGTAAAATTTACGCTCAAATCCCGTGACATAGTAGCTATACGTATGCGAGGTTCTCGAATTCCATCGACACGATATAGACACGTCGGAATACGTTTTCTCGTAAACGAGTGTAAACACACGTGTCGGAAATATAACAAAGCAGTCTAATTTATTTAAAACAAACAAAAGATTAAACGGAGAGAAAACCATGCCGACTAACTAGCTGGTATGCGGCGACGTGTAGGTAATTATATTGCGGCTATGTTTACCTTTTATTGCCCCTGAATTTTATCACCGTTAAATCGAATGGAAATGTTGCGCAAGCAAATTAGTCGAAACTAGAAGAACGTATCCTTATTAATTTTTATACAGTGTCTTCAATTAGTTCATAATTAATAACCGTTTGAACTGACATATGTGTACATAGGTTGCGTCATAATAATTAACTAATTATACCGTCACGCGAGCACGTCTCAGGATAATATGTCTGACACCAACTTCTGGGCAAATTTGTATGATGATATTGCATGAATTATGACATATTCGATGTGAATTACAAAGAAGAAATTGTCTAGTGAAACTTGAGTAGGTAATTGTACTCTTTCGCTGCTAAGGTTAAATGAAAATGCAGACATAACGTATTAAAATCTGTAAAAAACGTCTTACCATTTTTAATCATTCCAACTGCGGTACACTTTTGATATCTGCAGTATGGACAATGAGTTCGAGTTTTCTTGTCGATCGGACAGTTCTTGTTTCCAAGGCAAACATATTGTGCATTCTTCTGGACTGAGCGCTAAGTAAAAAGAAAACTAGGTAAGTAAAACGGTAGTAATGGGGAAGTGAAATTACATGTCTTGGTAACTCTATTTAATCACAATCTTTGGGCGAAAATCCTGTCCATTTACCTTGAAGAAACCTTTGCATCCTTCGCAGGCTAAGACGCCATAGTGCTGCCAACGTGCTTTATCCCCACACACTGCACAACTTCCTTCTCCAAAACCACCATAGTTCAAATGTGAGCTGAGGCTGCTGGCACCGGATTGTTGAGGGGAGGAAATTCTCCTTGAATGACCCTGAAAATAAAAAATCTTGAATTAAATTATTCAAATAAAAATGTAAAAATGGTAAAAACAATATTCTTGATCATAGCCATTCACTAAAAACCTAGGATTATAAATCCCAAATATATTAATGTATGCGCAATAATAAAATCCCAAATTTCGTCATGCGACAAAATGGTTGAATGTATGCATTGCCAGTCTGAATCCGCGGTCACAATTCAAAATTGAAAGGGAAATACCCGACAGATCCTCCATTTTGTATACACCGAGGAATCATTAAGATTTCGCGCATGATATAATTTTTGGGACTAATTATGAGTCTTCCTTTAGTCGATGAAATCGCTATTCTAGCTTCTACGACATTACACCAATATTGCTGAAAACTCAAAATCTTTTCACCTTGTTTGAAAGAGTTTTGTAATCGCCAGTTGCTTCGCTATACAATTGATTAATAGACAGGGGTTTAGCGCTGCTCCAAAAATGTTTCATGGATTCGTAGGAACTATCGAAAGATGCTTGACTTTTAATTGTTTTACTATGATCAACCGTGTTTAAAACGTCTCGCATCGAGTTTTGAAAATAATTCTGCTTTTTAATACCCTCGACAGAGTTCAATACCGGGGACGTTGTTGAAGGCTTAGATCTTGCTGTTTCGGAATTCATAAATAGCTCAACGGTATTTGGGAGGGAAACTCTTCTTCGCTTTGAGAAGGGAACAAACATGTTCTCCAGTATGATTGGGTTTGACTTGGAATATGAATCGGTCGACTGTATTTCAGATCCCAACTTTTCTTGTTTACAAATATCCTGTTCACCATTAAGTTCGATCAGAATCTCTCGGAATGATGAAGATGTGGCAGGATTAGGGGTTGACATTTGTTGATGAATATTATTTGTGGCCTCTTGTGAGTTATACAGTGACCTTTGTTCATGAACTTGACTTCGAGGATACGCCACAGGTTCGTTCAAGTGGTCCTGGAAAGATCTCTCGGGTTGTTGGTGATGGAAATTCTTCGGTGTAGAATTTAAGGTGTACAGTGATGATGTTGTGACCGTTTGTTCCTGTTTTCTGTGGTTAGCAGAATTGTGCAGACTGAAATCTATCACTCCATTTTCCAATTTTATCATTGGCCTTTCAGAGAAATGATTCGTGTCCTCGTGAGAGTTATACGAACTACCCTGTACAAAAGCATTACTGGTGAATAATGGCGAGCTTTGAGCATTCACTTGATTTGTCAAATCAAGTCCACGAGAATATGTTACCCCATTGTTGGTATGACGACCATTTAGAGAGTAGTCAACACTGTTAAAACTTGAAATAACTGTTGGTCGGGACTGCTGTACTTCGTCTGATAAAAATCGTTCAATATCCGAAGCTCGTGAAAAACTTGGATGTGAATGCACAGTGACAGCTCCCGTACCGTTGCAAGTGTTGCTGTGGAATGCATACGGCGACTGTTCTGGACTTTGCTGATCTTGATGTAATGTCCTTCGAACAACGAATGCATTATTATTTGTGTTTGTTGTTGAACATTCCGGTGTATTGTGATAGAATCTATTATTTGTTAGACTTGGCGGTGCATCTATCATTGAAGTAAATTCATTGCAAGACGTCTCATTTGTCTGCACGGAATCTGATGTTTGGTAACCAATGAATTGCGATGGCGGAGTCGCTGATGAGGTTGTGTCAGACTTCGGAAGATGCCAAACTGGTCGATTACTGGGTGCTGCTAGGCTTACGTCTTGCGTATGTCTGTGCCATCTGCGGTTGTATATGGGGTGCGAATCCGATTGCACGTTTACTGAGTTCAACTCGTCCACTAATTTTATGGTCCTTCCATCCGAACTGCTGACTGAATGAATCGTTATTGGACTTTTGCTGTTGGAGTATAGATCGGGATCATGTTGAAATGTATGTGAGATGATTTGGCGCTCAAACAGAGGTTCGTGTATACTCATATTCATATCAGGTACAGTGATGACGTTATCATCAGTTAAAAATACTGGGTTGCAGTTTGCAAGTCTGGCAACAATATCTGTGTGACCCACGGTAGTTGACGGGTGATTACCAGTTATATTATTGCTTGCTATGGATATAAGTTGTTCAGGATTGCTATGCTGCCTGGAGACATGGATACGACTCATTTCAAGCCACAGAATACTATCTTAACTCTCCAATTTCCCTCATGTCAGTCAAGTACATACATACGGAGATTCTAATCTATAAAACAAAAACTACAAAATTGTAACAGAATCATTTCCTGCTCTGTGAATTAACTATGATATCCTCCTTTTATCAGGAGATTGAACAATTTACCATTGCTGCCATAGAACAAAAGCTTCAATCTAACCCCTTGGACATCTTACAGAAATGTGTGCCCATCAGTGCTAAAACAAAAATCAATCTAATTATTCTCTGCAATATTCCTCGGCATCAATGCCCTTCTCACTCACTTTTTGCAGTGTTCTCCTTGCGAAATATTCTGCGTGGTGTCATTCTGTACCTCGCCGTGAGACACGACTTTAATATAGCAAGTCTGAAACACTCTTGTTTCTTTTTCACACCGTACAAATAGAAAGCTCTCCTTCGTAGATTGCTCTTCTCTTTTATCAAATTTCTTATTTCTTTTACTTCTTTTTATTTTTCAACGAATATCTCACAACGCCGTGAAACGATAGAAAAGATTTATCCTTAGGCTATACTCAGAAAATTGCCCCTCCTCCTGGCTGCTAAGTCAGGGCCCAGGTTTTATATATGTGGAACAGCTGCAACAAAGTGAACACATCCAACCCCTTTCATGATATCCAGGAAGTTTTGTTGGGTAAATACTTCTGTAGAATACACAATGTATCGCTCACAGACACTAGTTAATCAAGTGTGTGTGGCTGAGAAGGCCGGTTAGTGCGGAATTTGCCCTAGGGCGGAATGATCGCTCATGCGCAACTGCAATCCTTTCTAGATTGGCCATTCTGGTAACATCGCCAGATGGTCATATTTTCCTCAGAAACTAAAATTCTCCGCTGACGCAATAGGAAGTCCGAAACCACGGCCAATGTCTACTGCATCGCTAGACAATGTCTAGGCTGTTAATCAGATATCTTAATCGCAGCGCACCGTGCCTAAGGCAAATTACATATATTTTGGTGGCAAATATTTTGGAATAATCACAGAGCGTAAAAATTAATTGGAAACAAATTTCTTACCTGGTTGGCTGGGTTGTAAGGGGCAGCGCTGAGATTATGTGATATCTGTGGGAAGTTCGGGACAGGTGTCGATCCAAGAGGGTTGGGAGACATCCAGTATTCCGAAGGAGACCATTCGGTTTTCACAGCCATCGTTTTTCTCATAAATAATTCGGAACTGGTCCTGGATCCAGGTGGCACATGTGGACGTTGATACGATGAGATGAGATTTTCGTATCCGCTAAATCCAAAATTGTGAGAAGTTTTGTGGTCTATATCGCTGGACGTCCTCATACCGTAAGGAGAACTGTCTGGAATTGTACTGACAAATGTATTGCTTGTCATTTGGCCGACGTTTGGGAAATTCAGATTCGACGTCGTGACGCCACCTTGTGGATAGAATTTGTAATTTGTCATTCCCGCTGTCTGCTGCGCGTCATGCATACTCTGTGGAACATAACTGAAGGCGCCTGCAAATAAAACAGAAGTATATCAGTAAATGCTACTGTCATTCATTTGTGTCAGTATTTACACAATTTTAGCAAAATATCAATTTTATAATATTATGATAATGCAACAATAAACTTACTTGAATTTAAAGGGCCAGGGACAGGCGACGGTCGTTGATCCGAGAACGTAATCTGTTCTACGGAAGTAGAAATTGGTTGTTGTGTCATAGCGTTTTTCCATTCGATTTCATTCGAACTTGAACTATGTCGGTTGTTGGCCAAGTTTCTTTCGTTCCATGACGAGCTCACGTCCGTAACTTGCTCGCTTATAGTCTGATAGTTAGGTTCTGTGACGTGAGGGAGGCTTGCACGACGTGGGATTCCGTAGGCGAAACTGTGTTGTCCAATGGTAAGATCGTCGGTATTATCCAAAGGACTTTTAACGATATCCGGCCAGTACAGATTTGTGTCCGACTGGTTTTCGAATTTACTCTCGATGAAGCTTGCCACTGTTACCTGTTGCTCACTATCCACATTATAGTCAATGAAATCGCTGTCTAGAGGTGAGGAGTGCCCTGAGTATTGTTGGGGATATCCAGATGCACTGGTCACGTCGGGCATTCCCGGCTGCATTGGGGAAGAATCAACCGATGTCTGTGATTGTAGAATCGACGCTGAAGGAGGTGGGGGCTGGTATGACATCACGTTCATGGGGTAAGTGTTGGCTGGAGAATCGACACAATAGAAGGATTCAAAGAAGTCTTCTGCACTCGTGGCTGAGTCCGGCTTCCAATTTTCGGATGCTGTCGAGTTGTTGCGGGATAGGTGATGTCCGGTTGTATCTACGCAGGTAAAAGAGTCGACAGCCACGTTATTGTTTGGTATGTGCAAATATTCGCTCGAAGCGTAATTCGCTGTCGGCGAGTCAAAGTCAAGTTGTGCTTGTGTCGATTTAAAGCTGTGCATGAGGGGGTTGCCCATTTCCGGTATGAGGTCATATGTCGTCACTGCGGGGTTGGTAAGTAACGACTGTTGCTGCATCATAACTGCGCTCGAGCACATTTCCTATCAGGGTAAAATGAAAATGAACATAAAATGAAAAGAAGATGAAGCAGGGCAAAAAAAATCATGCTGCACCTATTTATCGAGGAAGATCGACAAATGCAGCTAGGTTGTAATGACATGCCATGCATAAGCTTTCAAGAAAATGTTCTACATAATATTATCAGGGGAGCACATTCACGTCCAGTTAATCAAATTTAATATATTCCACGAAAACGAAATGGAGGTTTCAATTTCTTTTGCACAACTGGGTTCGAAAATATTTTAATATTCAATTGTTATCGAGGAAGTAAATATTGTGTTTCTTTTCTCCAGAAGTTATCAAATCGTTTTGATGAGGTAATTATTGCAAACTGAGTTATAAAAAAACTTTTCGGAAATAGAGAAATGACTCATTTCCATGTCAAGTATTGGGGCTTATGTGAACGCACGTGTAAATCCACAAAATTGAACACTCAAAATACACTTTTCTCATTTCCTGAAGTTACCTAGTCTCGGAGCTAGGAAAAATGTCACCCAAGTTATCAAAAGCAAACATGCAGAATAGGAACCGTGCCAATGTATAATAATTGCATAGAATGAATGATGAACATGCACGTTAACACCATGTGTCACGGAATTAACGAATTCGACCGCCTCAAATCTAGTTATTTACAGGACAAGTATTTCTGTCTTATATTATTTATGTTTTATACATAACAAAGATTTTGTGTAATGCAAAAACCGCGGCGCGAGTTATTTGGTAAAATGTCGCTATTTTCTACATGATCTCTTCTTCTCGTCAACGAGGCTTAACTATTGTTGAAATTAGGCGAAAAGAACATTTCTCTAATATTATAATGTTCAGTCTTATATCAACACAACTATCAAGGCTAATCACCTGCTAAGGATAAGATATAGATGATAAACAGTTTTCTCTACTTACTTTGGTTCAATTTTCTTGACGAAAGAATCTGTTGATTTCTTCTTATGCTTCTAGTTGATCTCGATGTTGAAAATAAAGATGTTCCAAAATTCGAAGTTTTCAAAAAATATCAACTTTAATCCTTTTCGTTGCGTCACGCAAAAATGTATATTCCGTTTAGGCACTTTCTGCATGTGGCTTAGAAGCGCTTCAGGCTATTTCGTTAGGTTACTGACTGCAAACGAGAGAGAGCCACTGTCTTTTATGTTAGCTCGACATTTTTCGGTACAGAAACCGCAACTGGAGAAAAACGAAAAAAGGCTGACTATGTATAAATAAGCAGAGCAGTCTGAGCGTGACTGCGTCGACGTCAACGCAAAAAACGTCGTCATGCGCTATTGCATGACATTCCGACGCGTATAGTCAATTCTATTTCTGCGTGAGGACGACGTCGCAACGTAATAACCGATTTTCGACAGTGAGAAGATTGATGTCTGTACGTAATTACGCATCACGAACTCTCACTCCCGCATAGGAAAGGAAGAGAATTATTGATCACGAGCAGACGCAGCTTACACGATCATGAGTGAATGAGATAAGTTTTCTATGGTATTCCTTTTGATATACATATGATGTGACGCCGAACTGCATGCAATTGTTGGTGTATTGATTAAACTGGTGGAAGGGTCGTGTCGGTTGTAAGAGAGAGAGACAGTTAATTAAAACCGTTTCGATATACTACGTCACAACTTTGCACGTACTAAATAATGCATAATCTGTATATATAGGAACTTTTTGGTGGTGTGAAAACTGCGTCATATTGTTTGAAAATAGAAAGCAAAATACCACTATACGAAACTGAAAGTCACCTTTTTGTACGTCATCTTCCAGAGTTTCAAAAGGTAATCAGGCAAGAATCTGGAGAATGGACGGCGAGAAAATTGCAGTGAATATTGCCAAAATTCGATTAATAAATACGCAAGAATCTGAACAGAGAAGTATAATCTGATATGAATGCCGTCTTGTTCAGGTTGCTTGTGAACGTTCAATCAATGTGTCCGCAAAACATTATGAATGAAAATGACAGAAAGATACGACCTGAAATAATCTAAATCGCTAAATTTACACACGTTTTCCAATATTAAACATAGAAAAAGGAAATTGTAGAAAATACAATATACATTCTCCACGTTTCCTGGCCAAGGCAATTTCTTTTTCCGCAGAGATTAAGAAAGGAAAATAAAATTTGAATACATTTTCTCCGATCGTTTTATAGCAGTTTATAGCAGCAAATTCAACCCAAAATAATACCCAATAATATAATGGAGTAAAACATTTTTTGTCATTTGTTTCACAACATCGTGACTAATCGTTGATAACTGCTATCAGCTCTGTCATGTTATTATGCATCACAGTGAGCTAATTTTAGAAATAATACTATTTTTGTTTTACCAAATTT